>JAZDUH010000283.1:4487500-4622500 GCA_036419115.1 Scarus forsteni
TCGTCTATCAGGAGGAACTAATGTTACTGACTGATGTTTCCACAGGGACATGGACTGTTACTCTGTAGTCAAGAATAAAAACTGTGTGTCACAGCGACCCCAGAGTTCAAACTGAAGCAGCAGGTTCCACCCCCTCGTCTCCAAACTGCTGCTGACGCTGTTAGCATCTATGCTAATGTCAGTCCTGCTGCTCGTAGCTCCTCCTCTTCCTGCTCTAACTGATCAGGCCTCCATTGCTGGAGCTTGGTCAGAGGGACCTGACATGAAATGGCTGTTTACATAAAGCCTGACACGACCAAATCTGAAGAGTTTCATTGTGTTTTAGCTTCCTGTTTACATGCTAACAGTACCTGGAGAGCTTTAATCCACAAACTTCTGAAACCAGGCTCCAGGGTGGAGTTTTCTAAACGCTCCTCCATGCAGCTCCGTGTAACCACAGTCAGAGTGTTTCAGGAACAACAACAGCTTCATCGTCTACAGAGTAACATGTGAGCGTCTTACCGTGCTCACTTTGTTATCCAGACTAAACTATCCACACAGATTTGTTGACCAGAAAAGAAACTCCTGCGTCTCTGTGCGTCCACTCTCCGTTGTTGTTTGTAAAAAGTTTTTCTTCTTCATACATGTGTTATTGCAGCTCTGTTTCTCTGCAGACCTACATCACCATCTACTGGCCTGGCATGCACACTACAGTAGGTTCAATTGTTTGTAGCATCTGAACGTGGGTCAAGTTTGAATAAAGAAAATCCTTTCCTTTTTAGGTGAGACTGTCTCTGTGTGAACAGGGCTTAAATCAGGAGGATGTGGACCTCACAGAGACCTCCAGGTGGAGCTCAGTGGGTGGAGCTTACAGTCACTGTGAGGTAACACAGCTTCACCTGAGCCTTTAAAGGTGTAGTCAGCGATGTGGGAGAAAACGAGTGGAGAGGTTGTTGATAAACGAATTTAGACCCGCCTCTCCCTTCATACCTCACCCCTGACTCCAGCCCCGAAAGCTGATGGACGTGCATCGTCATGGAAACGGCCGTAGAAACTGCGTAGCTGACCAACGTAGCTAAGGTAACCCCGACTCGTCAGACAATTTGACTGTCATTATTGAAAACATCACAACAACAGAACATTCTGGCAGATTAGACAATAAGATGAATGCCCGACGGCTGTTACTGTTATGTGAAGCACCACAAAGCTAATGTTGCTAACCTATCCAGCAGACCGACGGAGACATCCATGTCCGTTTTCAGGTCTTTCAATCCGTGGAGTTCCCTCCACCATCAGAAAGCAACACCAATGTTGACCCAGGTCTTCGGTCTTTCATGGTCATAGCCCTTCTTTTTCACTTTTCACTCCTCTGACCTTTTTCTTTTGGGCTGTTTTTCAGCCATTGCTACTGCACCTATTGTGTCTCTCTCTTACGCTAACTGTGCACGCTACGCAACCTACGACTCCCCCTCCCCCCTCTGTCTGATCTGCGCATGAGTGTGATCGCCCCCTGGATGTGGGAGGGGGGGTGTACTCTGTTTTGGTAACTCGGCCTGAGTCACAGTATTTACCTGCTGAAATTCAGAGCCAAGGCTGTGTATTGAAACCAGACTTTTTTTTTCAACATGCTGTCAGTGGTGACATCTTGTGGATGGAGAGGAGAAATACGGTGAATTTGACAAATAGTGCATTAGATTAGAAGATTAGAAGATCGCTGACTACACCTTTAAGTCTTTAAACGGACTCCCAGAGCAGCTCTGAAGGCTCCGCTCAGACTAACCTGACCGCTGAGGCCTGGTGAGTCAGTCAGAGAGGTGGTCAGAAACAGGCTGTACAGGTGTGTGTTTGAGCCTCCTCACCTGCAGGGCTCCTGCACACTGCCTCGAGTGGACACTGGAGGAACTGCAGCCTCACAGACAGACACCTTCATCTCCACATCAGGGCTGAACGATATGGACTAAACTTCATACTGAGATAATGATATGACTACAGGTGTGGTGAAAACCAAGCGGTGCATTCAAGGGCAATCGTAAAAATGAAACTTGTTGTGACTTCCAGATCTGTACATGCAGGACGAGTGCGTGAGAAATCTATGTCCTTTATATCTATGTTTTTTTTATATCATTATCTTTAATCTTCAGATCTCTATAGATATAGATCCAGATCCAGCCCGGCCTCTGTCTCCGGGTTCGTGCTGACGTTCAGTGGTGTGATCTCAATCAGCTGCTTCAAGCTGTCATCACATCCTGCAGTGACCCCGTGACCCCGTGACCCCGTGACCTGAGTCCAGGAGGTTTTGAAACTGCTCACTTCTGCTTCGTGTTCAAACTTCTGCTGTGAGATCATCTGCCATGTTCGCTGTCAGGTATCATAAGGAAAGATCATGATGGATTATTAGACACACTGGCCATTTCATTAGGTACACTGACAGGCTCAGTTGGACCTCCTTCTCTCCTGAATCTTCCCTCAGAGAGGTCAGAGGTCAGACGATGGTGCTCTGTGTGTTTAAATAATGAATTAAGTTCACAGTAAACTGGATCAGGGAGAGAAGAGGAACTTAAAGAACCTGTTTTTGTAAATAAATTCAGAAGTGACAGTGCAGCCTTCTGGCCCAGAGACCTGCTGCTCACTGGATATTTCCTCTTTTCAGACCGTCCTCTGCCACGTTCACTCTTCAGTCCGTTCTGATCAACAGTTTGAGCTTCAGAATAAAAAAGTTCTTTATCCTCCGTTCTTAAACACGTGTTAGGCAGCAGGATTTTTACATCAGGGCAGTTAGAAGAGCTGCACTGAGTTGCTGCCAGGTGATTGTCTGATTGGCTCTTTAAATAAACATTTGTACCTAATAAAGTGGCCAGTGAGCTGAACCAGAGCACTGAGAGTGACCTGTGGTCCAGACCGCCGCTCCCCCCACGAGGATGTTGGTCAACAGGAGGCCAAAGTACACACACACACACACACACACACACACACACACACACACACACACACACACACACACACACACACACACGCACACACACACACACACACACACACAAACACACACACACACACACACACACACACACACACACTCTGCTTTGTCATCCTCCCAGTTGATCTGATGTAACGCCGTCACACGCCGTGGCGAGCTGATGCAACGTCTGTCATAACCACCGACATCCTGAGAGGTCATGACCCCTGCAGGCTGAGGCAGGTAAACAGGGGGGCGGGGCTCGACCTTTGACCCAGTAACAGAGCAGAGGTTTGGATTCTGATTCTGTCAGGTTTAAACATTTATTTAACACATGAAGGTTATTTAACAATAATGAAACATTATATATTATTTAACATTTATTAAACATTAATATTATTTAATGGTAATTAAACATGTTTAATATTTAACATTAATTAAACGTTGATATTGTTTAGCATTAATAAAACATTAATCATATCAAACAATAATTAAACATTAATATTATTTACCATTAATTTAACATTGATATTATTTAACATTAAATAAACATTAACATTATTTATCATTAATTAAACATTAATATTATTTATCATTAATTAAACATTAATATTAAGTATTGAAATGTCCTGTTTCAGGTGGTCTGAGGGCCTCATTTAACCTCCAGATAAAACGCAGACTTTAATTTAACCCAGACTGCTGTGATTAAACTGAAATTATTAAACTGTATTGACTTTAATAAAGTCAGCCTGTTACAGTAAATGTGTGACTGTAGGTTTATTTTTTATTCCTTCATCATTATTAAAGTCAAACTCCAGACATGGTCCATACAGAATAAAATCAGAATAAACTTTATTCAGAAAGGTAAAATTAATCATGAGTAGACTTAAAGTTTTTTTTTTTATGAATATTTATGTATTTTTAAAGAATAAATTCATGGAGATCAGAATAAATAAATAAATGTTCATTCACAGAAGTTTTCTGAAAAAAATCATTAGAGTTAAAAGAAGAGATTAAAGTAAATAAAATAAATTAACTGGCTGGTTAGACCTTTATTTATTTAATTATTTAACTTTTATTTAATTTCTTTAGGAGATGATTTAATAATTATGTTTGAAGTTTTTTTATTTTAGTTTTAAAATAAAGTGCATCGCTGAACCGGAAGGAAACAACTTCCGGTGCTGAGCGCACCTGGAGGTCGAGGTGACGTCACCAGGAAGAGGCAGCAGGTGAGGTGCTGGACCTTCATACCTTCATCAGTGTGTTAGCTGCGCTGCGGTGCGCGCGGCCTTTGCATGACCGGGCTTTGAGCGCGCGCCTCCTCTTGTTTATGAAGTTGTTTATTTGTTTACGAGCCGAGAGCTTTGAAGAGGAGCGCGAGCTGCCGACGGACCTCTGATTGGCTGATTGGTTGATGGTGTTTGTCACGTGCGCTGCGGTGGATATAATGAATATCTATGTCTATATATCTATAGATATAGATCAGTAGATATAGGCTGTAATGTTGAGTCTGTTTTTCTGATTCTTATCGATGAAACAGATTTTTCAGATTTTTCAGAAACAGCACAAAGTTTTTATTTTAAGTATGAAAAAAGAGTCAAATCTGAAAAATCAAAGTGTTGTTTTAACTTCCTCCTGATGGATCTGTGTGCTCTGATGATGTTTGGCTTAAAGGTTTCTAAAGTTTCTGTGGTTTTTAAAGTTTTAATGCCTTTTAAAGTTTTTGTGGTTTTTCTAAAGTTTTAATGTTTTTTAAAGTTTTTGTGGTTTTTCTAAAGTTTTAATGTTTTTTAAAGTTTTTGTGGTTTTTAAAGTTTTAATGCCTTTTAAAGTTTTGCTGGAGACTAAACTCCATCTGGAAGTGTAGCAGCTTCTTGTAGATCTTGAGGTGGTAGAAGCTGAGACCTGCCCCCCTCCTGTGGGTCCACGTGGCCCTGGTCCATCAGTGGATGATGGTGGTTCAGATCATATCAGATAAATATTAATATTCAAATTTAAATCCTCTCATTCTGTGTTTTGGCCTTCTTGTCTTTTTCTATATTAGATCCAACTCCACTGGACTGAACGGAGCAACTGCAGCAGGTCACTGATCAACACCATGACCTCTAACCTTTGACTCTGCTGTACCTAATGAAGTGGCCAGAGAGTGTTTGGCCTTTGTGGTCCAGGTGAAGGCTGTTTGGGCTCATGAGCTTCACCTGTGTCCAGAGGAGCAGGTGAAGAAACCAGAGGCAGCGGAGGGAAGCTGGCACGACCGTGGCTCTTCCTCAGAAACACTGAAGAACTGCAGGGTGGATCTGAGCATGCTCAGACTGATCCAGTCAGGTGAGCTGAGGCCAGGTGTGATTACAGTTCAGTTCAACATTTCAGTCTCTGTCTAGATTCAAAGTAGTTTCAATCTAATTTTCCTTTAATTGGTCTTAAATATTGATTTTAAAGATTTATTGAAATGTCTAATTTAAGTTTGCTCTGACTTTATTACTGATTAGATTCAGCTTGTCTTTTAAGAACATCAGTGTTTGACTGTTCTTCTATTAAAGACACGTCACAGCTGATAAAGACACGTCACAGCTGATAAAGACACGTCACAGCTGATAAAGACACGTCACAGCTGATAAAGACACGTCACAGCTGATAAAGACTCGTCACAGCTGATAAAGACACGTCACAGCTGATAAAGACACGTCACAGCTGATAAAGACACGTCACAGCTGATAAAGACACGTCACAGCTGATATAAAGACACGTCACAGCTGATATAAAGACACGTCACAGCTGATAAAGACACGTCACAGCTGATATAAAGACACGTCACAGCTGATAAAGACACGTCACAGCTGATAAAGACACGTCACAGCTGATATAAAGACACGTCACAGCTGATAAAGACACGTCACAGCTGATAAAGACAGGTCACAGCTGATAAAGACACGTCACAGCTGATATAAAGACACGTCACAGCTGATAAAGACACGTCACAGCTGATAAAGACACGTCACAGCTGATATAAAGACACGTCACAGCTGATAAAGACACGTCACAGCTGATAAAGACAGGTCACAGCTGATAAAGACAGGTCACAGCTGATAAAGACACGTCACAGCTGATATAAAGACACGTCACAGCTGATAAAGACACGTCACAGCTGATAAAGACACGTCACAGCTGATATAAAGACAGGTCACAGCTGATAAAGACAGGTCACAGCTGATAAAGACACGTCACAGCTGATATAAAGACACGTCACAGCTGATAAAGACACGTCACAGCTGATATAAAGACACGTCACAGCTGATATAAAGACAGGTCACAGCTGATAAAGACAGGTCACAGCTGATATAAAGACACGTCACAGCTGATAAAGACACGTCACAGCTGATATAAAGACACGTCACAGCTGATATAAAGACACGTCACAGCTGATAAAGACACGTCACAGCTGATAAAGACACGTCACAGCTGATATAAAGACAGGTCACAGCTGATAAAGACAGGTCACAGCTGATAAAGACACGTCACAGCTGATATAAAGACACGTCACAGCTGATAAATATGGAACGCCCCCCAGTTCAAATATACACGGATTTTAACACGTGAACAACACGTAAAACACACGTAAACAACACGTGAACGACACGTAAACAACACGTAAACAACACGTAAACAACACGTCGATTTTTCACGCGTTGTTTACATGTTGTCTACGTGTAAACAACACGTAAACAACACGTAAACAAAGCGTAAACAACGCGTGGAGGACAACTTCATTTCATGGCCCCTTGGTCACTTACCCAGCTTGACTGGTATGTTCCCATTGGCTCCTGAGCAGCAGGGTAAAACCATTTCTGACAGCATGAGGGGGTTTCAAACACTATTTAAAATGACAAGGAACTTTGTTCTTTGCCATCGTCTTCCCTTGTTGTGTTTCTTATTTAGAACACACACACTCACGCGTAAACATCTATCTATCTATCTATCTATCTATCTATCTATCTATCTATCTATCTATCTATATAGATCCGAATTTCCCGAGGGGACCTTCCCAAGTGATTATTTAAGTTCCCATCCATCTATCTATCTATCTTTATGTATATATATATATATATATATATATATATATATATATATATATATATATATATATATATATGTATATATATATATATATAGGGAGTAAAAATGCCTAATATTACCCTGCTATTGCCTTTCTTTGTAAAACAAATATTGAAAATAAAGAGCACTTTTGAATGGACATACAAACTGAAATGCACAATTTTGAGTATCTGTATTTGGAAACTTTCCTCTTTGAAAACCTAATATATGGCTGGGAGGGTGCACTAAATTCTTAAGTATTAATTGCACAGAATGGTATAAAGTCGTAACGATTTTATCATTATCCTCCAAGTCCTTTTTTGCGGTGCATTGGCTCTTGATAAGTAAATCCTGTAAATAACTTTGTTTCCCATGTTTCTGATTTAAAGAGCTGCACAGACCCACCCTGCGTCAGCACAGCCCCTCACTCTTCACATCCAGTCTCATTTAAGAAACATTCCCTGACAACTTCTGAAATCATACAGTTAATTCAATTATCTTAATCACCAGTGAAATATTTTTGTTTTTGTATTCACGACTGCAAATTAGACTGTTTAGCCTGTTCTTTCATGATACTGTCAGCTGCATGTAGCAGGTGTCCTTCCATCTGATCAAAAGTGCTCTTAAAATTATCGTTTGAAATGAACAATGCTGTCTGAAGCATTTCTGAGTAGACTGATCAGAAAACGCTGCAGAGACTGTCTTAAAAAATATTACTACCCTAAAGATGCTAATTCAGACTGGAAAAGTTTTATCAGAGGATCAATGTGTGTGCAGAAATATGATAGATTATTTGTCCTGGAGTCATTTTTTTAATTAATTACCGACAAGGTCGAGTGGCACAGAATTAAAAACACAGACGTCCTGCCTAACCCCAGATGGGGCGATGGGGAGAAAGAAAGCTCATGTCTTAATTATTCTCCTGTTAGTAACCAGGCATATGACGGTATAGAGATATTTAGGCATCACTGTGGAATGGACTTGTTCTTGACTCAGTGGGCTCATGTTTGATCATCTGAATCTGTCAAACAGATCAAATAAAGTGATAAAGGGGAGTGAGAGAATCAAAGGGGAAAGGAGATGGATAAAGGGATATAAATATCAATCAATCAAACTTTATTATAGTATTTATAATACTTTTCATACAGGGTTTTTAGCACAAAGTGATGTATTTGAGAAATAAGATAAAATTAAATAACAATATATAAAATACCAAGTAGAAAACGACATACAATAAGAAAAATAACACACACCCACCGTCACAATCCACAGAGAATATGGGAAATATTTTTTCAATGCCATAATTCTTCATGCATATTGCTATATATAACTATCTTTATCTGTATACTTTATATATAAAAAAAAAAAATATATATATATATATATATATATATATATATATATATATATATATATACATATATATATAAGAATATAATATTATATATATATATATACACATATATACATACACATACATACATATGTAGGTGTTCTCTTCACAAAGTCATGACAAAAAAATATATATACATTGGTCATTTGAGAGATGCAAATATTGACAGTTGGCAGGGTTTCAATTTTAATTTATTAAACTTGTATTTCATTTACGTGCTTGCATGATCACCTATTTAATTTTTTTTCTTGTTCCCTATAATTTCACATATTGATGGCATTTTGTGTTTATTAATATTGATAAAATGTTCAATAAGAAAAAGAAAAAATCCATAGGTAAACAGTAACTGCAATGTTACTCGCATGATTTTAGAAATCTTGAAACTTTCTCCTTTGAGGAAATGTAACATATGACCAGCAGGGGGCATACCAAATTATACTCTCCTGGTGAAATGCCAAAATAAAGGTTGATAAGAATGTCCAAATTTTAAATCAAAGTGAACACCACTGTGGCTGCAGAATGCATAAATAATAAATAATAATAATAAATAATAAATAGTGAAAAAAAATCTAAAACTAAAATAAAAGCAACAACGCAGGCAGTTTTGTAATGGTACATGACTTTGGTACCATCGACACCAAGTGAGTGGAAATGACAGATAGGGGTTTAGAAATGAAGCAACTTCAAGAAACTCTCTGTCTGTATTTATAAAATAAATAAATTAATAATAATACTAATACTTCTACTACTAATAATAATAATAAACAATTACAATAATATTACAATATACAGAAAGAAAGAAATAAACTCAGGAGGACAAAGTAAATAAAAAGTTTATATATACATAGATACAAATGCATATTTTACATTTGCATACCTACATCCACATACATGTGTAAAAATCTACCCCAGCATACACATACACAGAAAAATGTGACATGTGATAGACAAATAGTTATAATCAGCAATATACATGAAGAACTATGGCATTGAAAAAAATGACAAAATATAAAAAATCAATAATTAAAAGAATTGATAAATAAAAGAATGACATATTTCCCATATTCTCTGTGGATTGTGACGGTGGGTGGGTTATTTTTCTTATTGTATGCCGTTTTCTACTTGGTATATTATATATTGTTATTTAATTTTATCTTATTTCTCATATACATCACTTTGTGCTAAAAACCCTGTATGAAAAGTATTATAAATACTATAATAAAGTTAAAAAATGCTTCAGACAGCATTGTTCATTTCAAACGATAATTTTAAGAGCACTTTTGATAAGATGGAAGGACACCTGCTACATGCAGCTGACAGTATCATGAAAGAACAGGCTAAACAGTCTAATTTGCAGTCGTGAATACAAAAATAAAAATATTTCACTGGTGATTAAGATAATTGAATTAATTGTATGATTTCAGAAGTTGTCAGGGAATGTTTCTTAAATGAGACTGGATGTGAAGAGTGAGGGGCTGTGCTGACGCAGGGTGGGTCTGTGCAGCTCTTTAAATCAGAAACAAAGTTATTTACAGGATTTACTTATCAAGAGCCAATGCACCGCAAAAAGGACTTGGAGGATAATGATAAAATCGTTACTTTATACCATTCTGTGTGAGTAATACTTAAAGGGAAACTCCGGTATTTTGACACCTGGACCTTATTTTTAGGTTTGTGCATGCTCATATACTCACTCAGACAAACATCGTGCAGCTCGGAGTCCTTCAGAAGTTATTTAGATCCAACCGATGTAGCCGCACTTAGCGGGGGCCACGGCAAGGGAGGTTCAGCGCGGGACATAATCTCTGCAAAATCGCTCGTCTCTACCACAGCCCGGTTTGTCATTGCAGAGAAATCCTCCAGAGTAGTCAGACATATATTCCTGGATAGATCCATACACTTGTCAGCCGGTTTCAAGTCCCACTCTGAGCAGCTAACACTCCTCTTTCTGTTGCTATAGGCTAACACTGTCCACAAGCGCACACCAGTTATCATTGAGTCGTGGACGTGCTCCTGTGTGTTGTGCTCGAGCCAGCTGTTCGCCTCTCTCGCTCCGCATTCTTCGTTCATGAGGCTCCTCGTCCGTGTAGTCAGACACAAAGCGGTTGTCGTAGTCTGACTCTTCGCATCAGATAAATATTCTGCCATGTTGCTCAGCACTGCCGCTAAAAGTAGGTCAGCTGTACCTTTGTGTCGCGCGGCTATGACGTCATCAAAAGTTTGTTTACCAGGTCAGCTGACCCACCTGAAGACGGTAGATGAGCTGACTTTATGATAACACTGGTGATGGATGAAAAAATATAGCCAAAATGAGCGATTTTGCAGAGATTACGTCCCGCGTTGAAGCTCCCTTGCCGTGGCCCCCGCTAAGTGCGGCTACATCGGTTGGATCTAAATAACTTCTGAAGGACTCCGAGCTGCACGATGTTTGTCTGAGTGAGTATATGAGCATGCACAAACCTATAAATAAGGTCCAGGTGTCAAAATACCGGAGTTTCCCTTTAAGAATTTAGTGCACCCTCCCAGCCATATATTAGATTTCCAAATACAGAGACTCAAAACTGTGCAGTCATAAGTATTTCCCTCCAAAATTGTTCTTTATTTTTAATATTTGTTTTACAAAGAAAGGTAATAGCAGAGTAAAAGGAGGCATTTTTATTCCCAATATATATATTGTACACACACACACACACACACACACACACATACTCGTATTTGTCAGTTTGCGGGGCCCTGAGTTTTTGACCCACTAGTGGGGCCCACCCTTTCCAGTGGTCCCAGGCCTCTGTAAAAAATCAGGCTAGCGTAAAAAAAAATAACAAAATTTTCAGTCACTTCAGATTATCCAAACTCCAAAGTTTTTCTCTACGCTAGTTTTTTGGTCACTTGTGGGACACGTTTCTAGCATTCAATACTTGCGGGGTCCACTTCCACACACACAGATATTTCAAGTCTTTATATCTTAGGTGGGACCAAAAACTAAATGGAGGTATCTGATGTTAAAACAGTTTGTTTTTTATTATCAAACAAAATGAGGACTACATCACATTCAGTTTTACATCCCGTACTTCCTCTGCTGAACAAAATCAAGTGCTGATTATAACAGTGAGATTTGATAACAGGAAAACAGTGACAGCTCCTTGCATTGATAAAACATAACAGAGTAACATAAAAACATGGTAACACTGTAGACTTTTTGCTGGCTTTAGAATTTGATCTGCCCTTCCTGGAGGTAAAACAGAGCACAAGCATGTTTTCAGGTTCGCTTCAGTCTCAGATATATGAAATAGATTCAGATATAAAGATATTTTAATTTACAGTTTTCACGATTGTTAACAAACAAAAATCTAAACTGTGGCACAATTTGCACAACCTTAACTTCACCTACCATTCATACTTCCTTCTTTACACTCTGACTAGTGTAAAGAAGTGTGCAACTAGTTTGCACATCACCTTGTTGTCTAAACACTACACACAATGTTCAGTTGTTACACACACTTCTCATGTAACATCTCAGTGGTATCAACCTACTACAGTGGTTCCCAAACTTTTCACAGCCTGTACCCCTTCAGTCACTTGACCTCCAGCCATGTTCTCGACTCTCACACACTTACAGCGGCGAAAAACAAATAGATCTGTAAGGCTACCGCCACCCCTGCCTCCCACATTTAACATGCACAACATAGAAATAAAATCTCTTTAAGTGTAGTATTTTTCACTAAATACATTTACTAGCTATGTCAGTGGACAACGCCAGTTCACTTTTGAAAAAGAAATTAACATTTCTGGAACATATTCATTAATAACCTTGAAACTGTTACAGACTCACAACAGCTCTAATAAGAAGGCTGTCTGACTGAACGTATGTTAATAAAAGAATCTTAGATTCAGGACACATTTCCTTCTCCATGATGCCTCACCAATCCATCCTCCAGCCTCTCTGCCAACACTTTAGGCCTTTATCAAATCTCACAATACAACATTTACCAGTTTGAACTTGAACTACTGAAACAACTGTTTGAAACCTGACAGGTGTTCATGTACCTCCTACATCTCTTCACGTACCCCCAGGGGTTCACGTACCCCAGTTTGGGAACCACTGACCTACTACAACACACAAGTGTTCAAAAGTCGATAAATTCAGGTCTGGTGAGCAGTTAGCAATTAGGACTGCAGCATATCAGGGCCTTGAGCCTCCTCCTCTGTGTTTGGTGAACAATGGAGAACCTCGAAGAGAGCAACCAGAGAAGGAGAAGTGTAAGAGTGAGAGGAGGAGGGGGGAGAACAAGGAGGAGAACAAGGAGAAGGAGAGAGAAGACAAGGAGGGGAGGAGAGAGGAGAAGGAGGGGATGGAGGAGGACAGAGAGGAGCAGGAGCAGGAGGATAGATTGGAGCACGAGGAGCAGGAGGACAGAGAGGAACAGGAGCAGGAGGACAGAGAGGAGCGGGAGGAGGAAAATTGGAGCAAGAGGAGCAGGAGGACAGAGAGGAGCGGGAGGAGGACAGAGAAGAGCAAGAGCACAGATTGGAGCAGGAGGACAGATAGGAGCAGGAGGACAGATAGGAGCATGAGGAGGACAAATTGGAGCAGGAGGAGCAGAAGGACAGAGAGGAGCGGGAGGAGGACAGAGAAGAGCAAGAGCACAGATTGCTGCAAGAGCACAGATAGGAGCAGGAGGATAGAGAGGAGCAGGAGGAGGACAGAGAGGAGCAGGAGGACAGAGAAGAGGAGGAGCATAGATTGAAGCAGGAGGACAAATAGGTGCAGGGGGATAGAGAGGAGCAGCAGGAGGACAGAGAGGAGCAGGAGGACAGAGAGGAGCAGGAGGACAGTGAGGAGCAGGAGGAAAGAGAGGAGCAGGAGGAGGACAGAGGAGAGCAGGAGGATGGATTGGAGCAAGAGGACAAAGAGGAGCGGGAGGAGGACAAATTGGAGCAAGAGGAGCAGGAGGACAGAGAGAAGTGGGAGGAGGACAGAGAGGAGTGGGAGGACAGAGAAGAGCAGGAGCACAGATTGGAGCAGGAGGACAGATAGGAGCAGGAGGATAGAGAGGAGCAGGAGGAGGACAGAGAGGAGCAAGAGGAGGACAGAGAGGAACAGGAGGACAGATTGAAGCAGGAGGACTATAGGAGCAGGGGGATAGAGAGGAGCACGAGGAGGACAGAGTGGAGCAGGAGGAAAGAGAGGAGCAGGAGGATAGATTGGAGCACGAGGAGCAGGAGGAAAGAGAGGAGCATGAGGACAGATTGGAGCAGGAGGACAGAGAGGGGCAGGAGCAGAACAGATTTGAGCAGGAGGACAGATTTGAGCAGGAGGACAGAAAGGAGCAGGAGGACAGAGAGGGGCAGGAGGAGTACAGAGAGGAGCAGGAGGACAGAGAAGAGCAGAAGGAGGACAGATTTGAGCAGGAGGACAGAAAGGAGCAGGAGAACAGAGAGGAGCAGGAGGACAGAGAGGAGCACAGAGAAGAGCAGGAGGACAGAGAGGAGCAGGAGGACAGAGAAGAGCAGGAGCATGAGGACAGACTGGAGCAGGAGGACAGAGAAGAGCAGGAGCATGAGGACAGATTTGAGCAGGAGGACAGAGGAGAAGGAGGAGGACAGAAATGAGCTCCAATCTGTCCTCCTGCTCTTCTCTGTCCTCCTGCTTCTCTCTGTCCTCCTGCTCCTGGCCCAATCTATCCTCCTGCTCTCTTTCCTCCTCCACACCCTCCTTCTCCCTCCTCCCTCCTTTCTTTCTCCTTCTCCTTGTTCTCCTCCTTGTTCTCCCCCTCCTCCTCTCACTCTTAACTTCTCCCTCTCTGGTTGCTCTGCTCGAGGTTCTCCATTGTTCACCAAACACAGAGGAGGAGGCTCAAGGCCCTTATATGCTGCAGTCCTGATTGCTAACTGCTCACCAGACCTGAATTTGTTGAGTTTTGAACACTTGTGTGTTGTAGGTTGATACCACTGAGATGTTACATGAGAGGTGTGTGTAACAACAGAACATTGTTTGTAGTGTTCAGACAACAACGTGATGTGCAATTGATGTCAGAGTGTAAAGAAGGAAGTCAGAGTCTAGGGGAGTCATAAGGGAGTTTGAAGTAGTGACAATTCAGGTCGAGCGAATGGTAGGTGAAGATAAGGTTGTGCAAATTGTGCCAAAGTTTAGATTTGTGTGTGTTAACTATCGTGAAAAACTGTAAAGTGATTAAATTTATCAATACTACAGCACATTTCCTAAAAACTTTCAGAAATACATTCAGTCAGACTGAGTGGGACATTGATAGACCTGAGCTCAGTGTCTGTTATAATGCACAAATCTATTTCATATGTGTGAGACTTTAGAGAACATAAAAACATTTTTGTGCTTTGTTCTGCCTCCAGCAGGGCCATCTCAAAAATTAAAGCCGACTAGCCTACTGAAATTATTCCATTATAACATACACCCCAAGTTTTCATGATTTTTTTATCAGGAAAAACACTGTACTTGAACACAACACCCAAACTTTGCCCAAACCTTACTCTCTCAGTAAGTCAAAAATGACCTCTATTCAAAATCTAAATCAATGAAATTTCAGTATTTTCAAAACAAATACACAATTATCTCTCGCAAATGGATGTGGGAACACCTTTTGCTTCAGGCATGTGCAGTTACTCCATTTCTGCCTGAGCATGCTCACTCATAGTGTACCGACCAATCATAGAGCAGCTATCAACATGCTGGTGTCTTCAACCAATCACAGCACAGCTATTTTATGTTCCTTGTTTACAAAATGACAGTGTCCTGTGGTTGCTGATGAGTGGGAACACTTGAGAAGTAAACTATGATAACACAAAGGAAAACTAGTTTGTCAGTTTAAACAGAATTATGCAAGTTTGGCGGCAATATTTCATGGAGAATGTTTCAGTTTGTATCAGATTTAATGTAACTGTGATGTTGCCGTGGCAAAATAATTACGTATTTTCTATGTACTCACGTGAAAACACACATCTGAAAATCAGACCTTGTTTAAGATGGGAAAAAATGTGTGTTATGAACAAAACATTACAGTATCCTCTACACTGTTCAGTGAATCACTCTAATTTCCTTCGCAGAGAAGTAATTCTATTTTTAACAAAACACTTCACTGCCTTCCAGTCTCGGCTCTTCAGGGCTTGAGGTTCTGCAGTGATGTAGCGCTGACAGTCCTCCTAACAACAGTTTGTTTACCTAAATGGGAATACAAAAGGACAAGTTACAGAGATTTAAGAACTTTGAATTGTAACAAGAACTGAAGGACTATCAGATTGATTCCACTGGCCATCCAATAAGGAACAGACTTGTTGAGATCATACAAGACTCTCTTACAGTCAGGAAAAATACACAGTTTTACCAATCATTGACTGCATACCTCTTTTACACACAACACCCTAGGTGTCAGAGAACTAAAGACTATTAAAGACCAGGAGTCTTTAAAAATTAGCTTATCCATGGCTTAGTCTAGCCCAGATTTCAATTATCTACCCTAATACTGGCTGTACTAATAAATGTTCACAAATGCAAAGTATTATTCATACACATGCAAACAATATAAAAAAATAAATAAGGTTCAGTTTCTGTTGTCCAACTATCTGGGTTACAACACAACAAATTCTTGTTTTTCTAGAACTTCTGATATGCCCCCTTAATTAAACTGATGTACTGTTACTACAAAAGTCACTGAATTAACTCATGAAATAATTCACTAAATAGACAAAACATCTTAAAAGGAACCAAGTTAATCCCATGTCAGTGTCTACCTACTGGGTGTGCAGTCTTTCCACTGCCACACACAAAAAAACACTTTACTCAACACTTTTGTGCCCTGAAAAACTTTACCTGGTCTCCAAGACATACGTTACAGTTGCATTCACAGAGTTGCAGTCACCTATGTAGAGTCTTTTACAGATTTAATGATGGAGTTGTTTGACAGATCTTATTATAAGGCTGTTTTTCTATGAGGGGACTTTAATACTGCTCTAGAGTATCCTTGTGATTTGAGGTCATTGGTGAATTCATGAACTTAATGCTAAGTATGAGTCTTTTTTCCAGTAATTACATAACCCAAAATAACCCAATCAGAGAGTGAAGCTGTTAAATACAAACAGAAATACAGTACAGTACAATACAGAAGGGGCAGTAAAGCATGGGATCCTGGTGGCAGATGTGAGTGATTATCTGCCTCTCTTTGCTGTTCATAAAAATCATGACTGTATTGATAAAGAAATCAAGACAGATATTCAAAAGAAACAGGTAACCAGCTGCAGTGATGGCATTAAATGAGGACAAAATAAACAGAATTGTAATGAAGTGAATGTAAGCGATGTTAAAAAGGCATGTGAAAAATTTTGGACATTTTTTTGCCAAGAATGTGATTGACAGGTCACGGATGATTAAAGGTTTGAAAAATGCTTAAAAAAAGATTTATTTATATAGATGCTTTTCAAGAATAAGAACGATAGGTATAAGAAATATAAAAATAGTTATAAAAAGTTATAGTTATATAAAAAGTTAGTATGGATAATAATAAAATAAAGTATTAGCAACATGGGGAATAATAAATAGTATGATAAAAAAGATACAGTTAAGACCCAAACTTTTTTGTAAAAGATAATAAAGACATGAAAAAGTCATGATAGTAAACTAACTGAATTATCTGTAGGAGTGGGTCCTACTATTGCAAAAAATATATATACTCCAGTGTGATTTAGGACAAATCATTCTACATTTATTGTTCTATTGGGTTTGACTGAAGAAATGTCCATAGAAATTATATAGAAACATCACATTAAGCATCTTTGTTGACCCAAAAAACATCTGACACCATACTACACTTCTTAGAAAACTAGTAAGTAATTATGGTATGAGGGGACTGGCATGTGAATGGACAACAAGTTCTTTAGGAAAAAGAAAACAGTTTGTTCAGATAAATGAAATAAAATTCAATAGAGAATACTTCATCTGTGGGGTACCTCAGGGGTCAGTCCTAGCGCCCATACTATTTTGTTTGTAGATTTTAGGACTGTGACTTTTATATAAATCAATGATTGTTCCATAGCTGACCAATTATGGATCAAGGAATTAAGGATTTTAAGGATTTCAAAAAAGAGAGTCAGTATATCTTAAAGGAGATCTTTAAAAAGCTGAGGTGTGGTTGGAGATCACGGACTGCTGACTGCAATGGTTGCAAGAGAGCTAAAGCTCCTCTCATAACCCTCCCACTTCCTTACTGAATCAGTCTATTTAATGGCTAAGTAACTTTAACCAAATTGTTTTTGACTGCCTAACATGCCTGGAGGTACAAGAAGACAGCAAACAGTATCAACATCTTTACTGACAGATAACTTTCAGAAATCACTGAGTATGCAAGCTAACGTTAGCACTGGAGTAAACATGGAAGAGGGCCACTACTCAAGTTTTAAAGAAACAGCAAAATGTGCTAGAATCTGTGGTGCATAATGCTGTGAAAGGAGCGTTATCTGAGATGTTGCAAAAATACTAACCAACAACTTTTCCATTTTAACATGTGTCAAAGAACCTATTGAACCCAGCAGATGAAATACACTACAAAAGCAATTCCCAGCCCTTACAGTACATTTTGTCAACCTGTTCATATTGGTACCTTCTTACACATGTTCTGGGAATGTGGTAAAGTACATGAGTTTTGGGGTAAGGTAGCTTCAGCAATATCCAGACTGATTCTGAATCAACTGACTCCTGATCCAATCATTAATTTACTAAACGATGACTGTAAATTAGAGTTAGGACAGCTAGCATTAATAAAGCTCTCAGTCTTTGGAGAGATGCAGCAAGCAAGATTTCCAAGAATGACCTCAGTGTCACAGGAGATTATTTAGGAGTTAAGTGTGATACACGTTTTTTTTGTAAGTTTAGATGAGACAGTGAGGTGGGTGTGGGGGTTGTTTAAGGCCTGTTTTAAGGGAATTAGGTGGATGGCTGGGGCTTTTTTTTTCATGGCACCTGTTCTGAAGCAGCTATGGTGACACTTTTTGTTTGTTCTGTATTATACTTGTAATGATGAATAGTGTTAATGAAAAGTTGATCACAAAAAAATCAAGGTGTAGGACCTGAGAGAGGATGGAACAATATTGACAAAGAAACCAAAGAATCTAAATCAAACATTTAAAATCTATGTCTGTGCAGTTTGTTTTCTGACCTTCTTTTTTCAGATGAAGTGTAAATTGAATCCATGTTTCTAACAGAGGGAAGTAAGTGCTTTCCTGGCCCTGCAGCTAATTGATTTAAAATATTTGTGTTTAATTATCTACATTGTTAATAAGTGTCTGCTAAAAAATGAGCAGATCATATAAGATTCTTTATTCAGCTCCTTTAAATTTATTATTTTTGCTTTTTTGCATTTATCCTATTAATAAATTCAATAAACATTGAAATAAAGTTAAATCAAAGTCAGTAGGTGGGCAGTGTAAACCGCGAGGCCTGAAAGAAAAAGTTTGGTTTCAACAGCTTTCACATTGTTTATAGAATGATGTAGAACAATATACTCACCCAGAAGGCTTTCCTGATCCAAACAGTGCTTCGGGACACAGACTGTAATGGAGGAGTAGCGTGAGTGGACCGTGATGGAATATTGGTGAAACTCATGAGTTTTTGGACATTAATGCAGTTTTAGGAGCGGCGCTTGTATGCCCTATGTACTACCATTATACGGATGTCCGCTGCTCGATTTTGGATCTAAATATCTCCTGAAGCACTGTTTGGATCAGGAAAGCCTTCTGGGTGAGTATATTGTTCTACTTCATTCTATAAACAATGTGACAGCTGAAGGAAGCGAACTTATCCTTTAAGAAAGCTATACTATGTCAAATATCAAGAGAAATAAGACTGATAAAGTGATGCAGTCCAAGTGATTATTAACATGTTACCACATCTATGGCTAAAGTAAGGACTTAGCTGAGGGATCTTTTGTATTAAACTGCTACAACTGGCTTTTTAATCTAACATATTGCCATTGTGCTATAGCTACTACAAAGCACAACAAGGATGAACCTGCTAATACCAGATTAACAGAGACTCTAATGAGCATTTCCCTAATGTGCACAGATAATTTATATTAATGGTTGTCATCAGGAGAATTCACTTTCTATTTTTCTGAAAGTGATGCTAATTTGAGCATTTCTTTCTACTTTATAGGTAAAGATAACATGTCTATTGACATTTTATAATATTGGGCATGCCCAATATAGCATCACAAGTTTTCCATGGTTCAGGTCTCACTTTCAATTGTGATCTGGTGATCTTGTTTAACCCATTTGGTGAGCTTTTATTTATTTTTTCCTTAATTCAGAGATTCTTAATATCTATCAAAAAATCTGAACAAAATGTTCAAAGATGTTTTTATTTTTCATGATGGAGTGCTTTACAGATGATTAATAAATGTATTTATCCCACAACTCACCATAATTCTCCCAGCTTTAAATATGTAGTTTTTTTTACCCATGGTTTTCACAGCCCTAAAGTTTGATCATATAATAGAAAGCCATACAGCCTATGTGACATCATGATGCAGACACCAGAGCTTCAACCATGCCTATAAATCACAATATAGTCATAATCCACAACTGCATGACAATTAAATTGTAATTTAAATTGTCATGCAATTACACTGTCTTTTCCTTTAACAGAGTTTGTGGATTTGCATATATGATCATACACTATTCTGATGAATTTTCTGACTTCTGCAGTGAAAAGAAAATTGGAA
The DNA here is from genome assembly GCA_036419115.1 of Scarus forsteni. Classification (NCBI taxonomy): domain Eukaryota; kingdom Metazoa; phylum Chordata; class Actinopteri; order Labriformes; family Labridae; genus Scarus; species Scarus forsteni. The sequence goes on from JAZDUH010000283.1 coordinate 4,507,662, forward strand.
TCAACCATTTTGTAGAGGAAACATGTCAGAGTTAAAAAAAATCAAACATTTTGTTGAGAAATATATGTAGTGGATTTAGTTCCTGTGCCTCTGATTGCAACAGATATTTTCAGGCCAACTTGGTCTGAGGGGAGTTAGTTTTTTCTGTGTTCTCCATCTTTCTAGCTTACTACACAGTAGGCAATGAAGTTGCATATCAAATGTTGTACAGTCAAATAGCCTGCCATGTTTTTAACGCACCTCTCTTTTCTGAAAATGTCCTCTGGTTTTTGGTAGATGCTGTAGGGTCCCTTCTTGTAGTGATGAGGTGCTGGTCTCATCTTCTGACCCCTGGCCTTCAGCATCTGGTAACATAAAATTGCTTATTACAAAAAAAGGAGACAGAACGACTTTTCAGTAAGCGGCTGCATTTTATCCTTTTCTTTCATGTATTTAATGTGAGTCTATTGAAGGTGACAAAGAAAGTTTTACACACTCTAATTTGACGGACAGAAGGTTTAAAATATGGCAAATACATTATTTTCACTTAAACAGTCTATAAAAGTCACCACATATGTAGGGCCCTAAATATTATATGGTAGAATATTCCAATAATAAACATTATGTTGGGAAACCTGCTGTCATTAAATAGCCAGAGGAAATATAGACCTAAATATTCCAGTCCAGTTATTGATTATTCACAACCAGTGTAAAAAATGATTCACACATACCTTCCATATCCTCTTGGGAACAAGCCTCAAGTTCAACAGTCTCTGGAAGGTGAAATGACAATAGATCATAAATGACCAGGACAGTTGAAAGTGTAGTGATCCATCACTGACAATCAAGAGCAGAACAAGGGGAACATAAACTAGACTGAGTAATTTCAATTTTGCTGTTATAACAGAAACTCTAACAACTACAAGATTGCCCTGTTCAAACCTTTGTCTTTCCATAACAGAAAAGAAAACAAAACAAAAAATACATATATATATACATATATATATATATATATATATATATATATATATATATATATATATATATACATACATATATATATGAATCTATATATTTATCCAAGTACCATTTGGATTTGTGTGAATTTCATCCAGGCTCTTTCCAGTGTATTTTCCAAGCTGTCCCTGCTCCAATGCCATGAGAACTTTGCTAATCTTGGCAAGCTGAAGGGTTCCCTCTGGAAGACTTGAACTGGCTCTGACTGGAGGATCCAGAGGACTTGAAATGGCTCTGACTGGAGGACTCAAACTGGATCTGACTGGAGGACGTGAACTTGGTCTGACTGGAGGGCTCAGACTGGCTCTGACTGGAGGACTCAAACTGGCCCTGACTGGAGGACTTGACTGCCTCTGACTGGAGGACTTGACTGGCTTTGACTGGAGGACTTGAAATGGCTCTGACTGGAGGACTTGACTGGCTCTGACTGGAGGATCCAGAGGACTTGAAATGGCTCTGACTGGAGGACTCAAACTGGATCTGACTGGAGGACGTGAACTTGGTCTGACTGGAGGGCTCAGACTGGCTCTGACTGGAGGACTCAAACTGGCCCTGACTGGAGGACTTGACTGCCTCTGACTGGAGGACTTGACTGGCTTTGACTGGAGGACTTGAAATGGCTCTGACTGGAGGACTTGAAATGGCTCTGACTGGAGAACTCAAACTGGATCTGACTGGAGGACTTGAACTGGCTCTGACTGGAGGACTTGACTGGCTCTGACTGGAGGACTTGAACTGGCTCTGACTGGAGGACTTGACTGCCTCTGACTGGAGAACTTGAAATGGCTCTGACTGGAGAACTCAAACTGGCTCTGACTGGAGGACTCAAACTGGATCTGACTGGAGGACGTGAACTTGGTCTGACTGGAGGGCTCAGACTGGCTCTGACTGGAGAACTCAAACTGGCTCTGACTGGAGGACTCAAACTTGCTCTGACTGGAGGACTTGACTTCCTCTGACTGGAGGACTCAAACTGGATCTGACCGGAGGACTCAAACTGGCTTTGACTGGAGGACTTGAAATGGCTCTGACTGGAGGACTCAAAGTGGCTATTACTGGAGGACTTGAACTGGATCTGACTGGAGGACTTGACTTGCTCTGACTGAAGGACTTGACCTGGATCTGACTGGAGAACTTGACTGGCTCTGACTGGAGGACTCAAACTTGCTCTGACTGGAGGACTTCACTTCCTCTGACTGGAGGACTTGACTGGCTCTGACTGGAGGACTTGACCTGGATCTGACTGGAGGACTTGACTGGCTCTGACTGGAGGACTCAAACTGGCTCTGACTGGAGGACTCAAACTGGCTCTGACTGGAGGACTCAAACTGGCTCTGACTGGAGGACCTGAACTGGATCTGACTGGAGGACTTGACTGGCTCTGACTGGAGGACTTGAAATGGCTCTGACTGGAGGACTTGACTGGCTCTGACCGGAGGACTTGACTGGCTCTGACTGAAGGACTTGACTGGCTCTGACTGGAGGACTTGAACTGGATCTGACTAGAGGACTCAAAGTGGCTTTGACTGAAGGACTCAAAGTGGCTCTGACTGGAGGACTCAAAATGGCTCTGACTGGAGGACTCAAACTGGATCTGACTGGAGGACTCAAAGTGGCTTTGACTGAAGGACTCAAAGTGGCTCTGACTGGAGGACTTGAAATGGCTCTGACTGGAGGACTCAAACTGGCTCTGACTGGAGGACTCAAAGTGGCTTTGACTGGAGGACTCAAACTGGCTCTGACTGGAGGACTTGAAATGGCTCTGACTGGAGGACTCAAACTGGCTCTGACTGGAGGACTCAAAGTGGCTTTGACTGGAGGACTCAAACTGGCTCTGACTGGAGGACTTGAAATGGCTCTGACTGGAGGACTCAAGCTGGCTCTGACTGGAGGACTCAAAGTGGCTTTGACTGGAGAACTCAAACTGGCTCTGACTGGCAGACTTGAACTGGCTCTGACTGGAGGACTCAAAGTGGCTTTGACTGGAGAACTCAAACTGGCTCTGACTGGAGGACTTGAACTGGCTCTGACTGGAGGACTCAAAATGGCTCTGACTGGAGGACTCAAACTGGCTTTGACTGGAGGAGTCAAACTGGCTCTGACTGGAGGACTTGAAATGGCTCTGACTGGAGGACTTGAAATGGCTCTGACTGGAGGACTTGAAATGGCTCTGACTGGAGGACTGAAAGTGGCTCTGACTGGAGGACTTGAACTGGATCTGACTAGAGGACTTGACTTCCTCTGACTGGAGGACTTGACTGGCTCTGACTGGAGGACTCAAAGTGGCTTTGACTGGTGGACTCACACTGGCTTTGACTGGAGGACTTGACCTGGATCTGACTGGAGGACTTGAACTGGATCTGACTGGAGGACTCAAAGTGGCTTTGACTGGAGAACTCAAACTGGCTTTGACTGGAGGACTTGAACTGGCTCTGACTGGAGGACTCAAAGGGGCTCTGACTGGAGGACTTGACTGGCTCTGACTGGAGGACTCAAACTGGCTCTGACTGGAGGACTTGACTTCCTCTGACTGGAGGACTTGGCTTCCTCTGACTGGAGGACTTGGCTTCCTCTGACTGGAGGACTCAAACTGGATCTGACTGGAGGACTTGAAATGGCTCTGACTGGAGGACTTGAAATGGCTCTGACTGGAGGACTTGAAATGGCTCTGACTGGAGGACTTGAACCTATCCTTCCAGGAAGTCTTGCATCTTTTTGAAACAGAAGATATTTTTACTTGTCATGGGTATTTCCAAGCTGCAGTCACTGTCTGTGCTCTCTTCATTGGGCATCTGATCCTACAAGAATCTTTTGCATCTTGAGAAGAAAAAGAAAACCTAAATTTACACGGCAACCTCCTCAATCACTCATACCAAATATGATTAAAATCAATAGCAGTTTAAATAGTTAAACACATGTTTAAATGATGAACATTCAGAGTAGTAGGAGCAAAATTCAAGGTGCTTTAAGACAACCAAATTCACATATAAAGAGAAATACTGTTGATCTACATCTGACTAAGGAACTCACATTTAAAAAGAATGAACTATCAAATTTATACTAGAAAAAACAAATCTACTTATATATCTGGTAGATACCATTAGTAACTTAAAACAATGACATACAAATACCTTCAAAAATTAAAACTGCAAGAGCAACAAAAATGCTCATGGATGATAGTCTTTATGACTGCATCATCTGTTTCATGTCTAGGAGGAACAACCCTCAGAAAAGTAGTTAGTAGTTAGACTTACAGGAGGGAAGCAGCCTCTCCTTGGCCTTTGTGAAGCCACCTTAGACTTAGACCGAGTAGATGGGACCTCTTTACTTTCATCACTTGAATCACAGAAGGCATCGGAATAATCTGGTACTTTTTCATCTGTAAACAGAGTACATGGTCATTCCTTTCCACAATCTATCAAAATGAATGACAGTTCAAAGTTCTAGGGGGAAAAGTCTGTCACCAACTAATTATTATCATTGTTCCTGGACTAAAAATATATAAATGTTTTCATATGTAATGAGATTGTTTAAATAACTGGAAAACTTGTGGCCAAGTAAAACTATTTTGTGGGAGTCTCATAAACTCTCAACATCAGAAAAGAGGCTGCACAGTTCTTTATCTAAAAGCTTTCATCATCATGCAGCAGTTTAGAAAGTCTGAATATGGATACAAGAAACAGTTGTAGAAAGGTTAGGTAAACAATCACTTCTAGAGAGGTCCAGACAGAGGGCCCCATGAGGACATGAACTGAGACTGGTGTGTGTGTGAAACAGATCATCTGACCAAAATGGACAACAAATAAAGCAGGTGTTAAGACATAGACAAGGAGGCAGTGAGGTCTGACAGGAATCATATGATTTTATATAATAACAGATCACAAAGATATATGAATATGGTGCCTTATGAGGGTCAAGTTAAAAGACTCCCTATCTGAAGATCATAAAAGGGGCTCAAAAAAGGATGTCACTATCAAATATTGTCTTTATCATACTCCAGCTCAGTAGGGGCTTTATTCATGTAGTTACTACTTTAGTTTTGTTGCTGAGAAGTGTTGTCCTGTAGGTTAACAATCAGTTATAGAGAGGTCCAGACGGAGGGCCCCATGAGGACATGAACTGAGACTGGTGTGTGTGTGGAAGTGAAAAGTTGTTCTTTTGTAGGAAGAGTTCCATACAGGGCCCCATAAGGACATGAACTGGGACTGGTGCATGTGTGAAACAGATCATCTGACCAAATGGACAACAAATAGAAGCTGATCAATCAAGTTAGTAGTTTACCCTGTCCAGAAATCATCCACATTTATTATTGTTATTACCTTTGGAATAGTAGCATCATCAGAAACACGAGTAGACAGATGAAGAGGAGGCACAGCCACCTCTTCCTCAGGTGCTGCAGCCTGCTTGGATGTCCCCTAGTGTTTAGACAGAAAGAAGAAGGCTGTTAGCTGTCACAGGAATCATGAGACTGGATATAATTACAGGTCACAAAAGGTTGCTCACACTATCTTTCAAACAGCATAATAATACTCTTTATTTTTTACATTCAAGACACTTGTCTTTAAGAACCATTTCTACATAAAAATAATGCAGAAATGGCCAGAGAAGTTTGGACTGTTTTCATGTCTGTAAAGCATCTCTTTAGCACCAACACACCACTCTTTGAACCCTGGTTTTGGCCCTGTGTCGACAGTTTCTTCAACAATAAAGAAAGTGTGATGCAGCCATCCAATAGGAATGGTGTGCATACCTGACGTGTTTCTTGTCCATCAGCCAGTTTCAGGAACTTCCCATGTCACTATTATATTTTTCTTCAAATATAATTTGGACACTGGTCCAACTATGACTCAAAAATTCTCACTGAATAGACAAAAACTTGTGGAAAGTGAAACTACCACCTCTAAACTCATGTCGTGTAACCAACGTATGATCCAACAAGCTCAACTTTTTGCAGCATGGCCATTTTGAATCACCATAGTTGTATTCAAGTTCAGTTCTTATTTCTATGTTCCTCACAGCAAACAGACAAAAATGTGGCCTGTTTTTTACTATAACTTTTTTCATGGTGCAGTTAGGAGATTTGTGGTTGTCAGTCACTAATCTTCCAAGGGAACCATCTTGCTTGGACCCATCAATACTAAAGATAAACAAAAACAATACGACAAACTTTGTGCTACTCAAAATACAAAATTTATAAAATATACCTTCAAACTTTTAGTTGAAGAGCCACTTGAGATTCAAAGCCCATTAAGTCTAATATTTTACTCATTCATTTATTAAATATTTGAACATGTTTCAGACCTAATTGTGACCAAAAATGCATCTGATTTACTCACCATCAGTGACATCCTTGATTGGCATTCTTCTGCTGATATGATTTTACCCCTGTACTCCAACACAAAAGAACCTTGCTCAATTGGTTTAGTAGCAAACACTCCTCTTCCTACAAAGACAAAGAATTAAATAAACTTATTTAGAAGTCATGCCAAGTAGACTTAACCTTTCCAATACAGCATGCAAAAAGGTTTCTACATTCCATGACTTTTTAAATAAGGGTTTTCTGTTTAACAGGGACCATCCTATGATAACCACATGCCCTACAGGCCTGTATTCTGGTTCTTCTTTTGTATAACTTCAAAATTATTCTTTTGTTTATCCCCAGTTGCACAGTGATCAGACTTTTCTCATTTTCAATACAATCTTCTATTGATCCATCACTTACCTTAATGACATCTGAATATGTTGGACATTATGCACAGAGCAAAAACAATACCAGTAACTTTAAATTACTATATTTAATTTCACTAGTGTGTACTAAAAACCTCTCTGATGGAAATCCAACACTTTTATACACATCTTTCACTAACTGTATTGGAATTTAACAAAACAGATTGAGGGCAGATATTTCTATGACATATCTTTTGAAAGTAGCTTAAACCTTTCTTCATTCCAAAATGTGCTGCTGTAATTTGCAGCTACCAAATGGGCTTGAGATCATACCTTTGATATTATTGATCAATTTCTCTGCAAACCCTGGCTTGTCTCTCCCAGACAGAATGTATGACATTACATCTTCGACAGGTTTTATCCTGGCTTTCCTTTTGGACATCATGGCTCTGTGAAAATGATTTTATATCATTAAACAGCTGAGCTATGTAAGAAAACAAATTGCTCATTAACTAATTCAGTACTGTTAGGAACACATTTGTGTTCCATTGTTGATGATATTCATTTAAAATTTATCACTGTAGCATTACATTTTATTTAATTTAAGTTAAACATTATCTTTTTCACTGTATTTATTTTCTCAATTATGAGAGCACAGCATATAGTAACACTATTCCAACATCCTGCTTCAACTACTGTGACTGACACTGATCATCCACCCTAAATAATAACACGGATGACTATTTAACAGCGCGAATAAGGCCTTACTTCAAGAAGGGCCACGGACCATAGTTAGCTTACCTGACCAGGCAAGACCCTTCAGCGATACTCGTGATCAAGCGCAGCGTATGAACATTTACCCAAGCAGGCTCGAGCCTCCAGGCTCGGCTAGCTTAGTCTCGTGTTACGGCTAGCTTACCTGTCCGGGCCGGGGCCTCGGGCTACGGTTAGGTTACGTGTCCGGGCCGGGAGTATCGGGCTACGTCTAGCTTACCTAAGCGGGGCGCAGCCTCGGGCTACGGCTAGCTTACCTGTCCGGCAGGCTCGAGCCTCCGGCTACGGCTAGCTTAGCCTCGTGTTACGTCCTAACTAGGCCGCAGCCTTGGGCTTCGGTTAGCTTAGCTAACTGGACCGGATTCTTGGCCGACAGGTAGCTTCTTTGGCCAGGCCGGAGCCTACCGTGACACATATTACATAGATCAAAGTACAGAGTTTGTGTTACAAAGCTGTACCTGGCCGTATGTCAGGTTTTTAACCTTACATGTGGCGTTCAGTGTTATCAGACGCCCCGTTCAAGCCAGCGTTGAACATGGTTAGCACTTAGCTCTACGTCACCTGGGCACCACATCTTCTACCGTAAATAAACACATCCATAATAAACTTAACACAAGTATTTAAGTAGAAACAGCAACAACACATTACACAAGTACCTTATCAGACATCTATTCACGTATGACAGCACACTCTAACACTCTTATGATCGACTCCGTTACCCCAGCCCGGCCATCTCATGAATATTCACTGACTTAAGTAGCCATGCTCCAGGAGACGTGAATATTCACTGACTTAAGTAGCCATGCTGCAGGAGACGTGCCCAGCCCAATGCAAAGCATAGCCGTGTCCAAGCTAATGGTTAGCAGCTAACAAGCTAAAGATAACAAAAACTGTCTTTCATATTGGTATCCACGGAAAATGCTTTCTATATTCACATATTCTCATATTTTTCTGCTTAATGTAATCAATTTAAACATGTTTATGTTGTTAATTTAAATACTAAGTAAAGACCTTCAACCTGTGGCTAATCTTTGCAGCTAAAATAAGCATCTATATCAAATAGTATTTGTTTCTTGTTGTCCCACAAAACTCTATGTAGTAAAATAATGTGATAAAAAATAAACTTACCTTATTGATTTTAATTCTTCGGTTCCTGGCACAGCATTGCTCTGTGTTGTGAATAGCTGTTTCAACTCTCAAACAAATCCCATAAAGTCCCGCGAGACTATGACGCTTACATGTTCAAGGCGTCTGATTGGCTAAGATCACACACTCTTCAGGAAGTGTGTGTGAGGCTGCAGTTCCATCAAACCAACTGCAGGGGGCCAGAGAGCACACACACTTCACACACACATTTCCAGTTTTTGTCACCTTGTGGGCCAAGTGAGAAAAAAGCATGAGGAGCATTAGAGAAGGCTCCTGAACAGCTGTAAAGCATTAAACGTTCTGGGGCCCAGCATTTTGGCCCCACAAGGATTCAGGGCCTCATACCGTTGGTGGGCTAAACCAATCAGGCAAGGTTCTTTGTGTTGGCCCCCCACCAAGTAAGAATCTGCAGTGCACACACACACACACACTATATATGGTGCACTCAGTGCATTCTTGGTAGAACCACAATTAGGCTCACACAACAAACAGAGTGTCTTTGTCTCAAAGAAAACAACGAAACTTAAAAAAAAAATAAGGTAAGTTTGACCACATTAATAAGTAAAAATATTAGACTTAAAATATTTTTCATGTGTCTGCAAGGCGGTTAAACAAATGCTTGTGTTAAGTTTATTAACCCGATGTTTTTGATTTAGGTAAGATGTGGTGAAGGCTGTATTTTGAGAGCACAAAGTTTGCTAACCATGTATCCAGCTACTTGGCCGAGTTTGTCTTTAGCTGGGCGTCAGAGGCTGCGGTCACTGAGCTTATACAGATGGGTTGGCCTGACATGCTTCGGCCAGAACCATGTATTAGGTGACTTTGCTGCGCCCGGCCGGACAGCAAATCTACCCGTAACGAGGCTAAGCTAGCAGCATTCGCCGAGGCTGCGGCCCAGTATAGAGGCCAGCGATCTTCGCGCTTGATCACGTGAGTAAACCGAGGCTCGGGCGGACGGGTAAGCTATAGTCCGTAGTTTGCTGTGAAGAACCATTAGAAATAGGAACCTGAACTTGAATAATACAACTATGGTGATTCAAAATGTACATGCTGCAAAAGAGCTTAGATCATGCTAAGTAAGAGCCCTGGATGTAGTTTCATATAATTTTACACAAACTTTTTTGTCTATTCAAAGGAGAGAATTTAAAACAGGCGTTGGGACCAGTGTCCAAACGAGATTGAAGAAAAAAATACAGTGACAGTTCCTGAACTGGCTGATGGGATGGAAACATGCACACCATTCCTTCCACAAGACAACACTTCTAAGCATCTAAACTAAAGTATTAACTACATGAATAAAGCCCCTACTGAGCTGCAGTATGATAAAAAAATATTTGATAGTGACATCCTTTTTTGAGCCCTTTTTGGATGTCAAGATGAGAAACTGTTAACTTGACCCTCATAAAGCACCATATTCAGATATCTTTGTGACCTGTAATTAAACCCAGTCTGATGATTCCTGTGACAGCTTACGGCCTTCTTCTTTCTGTCTAAACACTAGGGACATCCAAACAGGCTGCAGCATCTGAGGAAGAGGTGGCTGTGCCTCCTCTTAATCTGTCTACTCGTGTTTCTGATGATGCTACTATTCCAAAGGTAATAAAAATAATAAATGTGGATGATTTCTGGACAGGGTAAACTACTAACTTGATTGATCAGCTTCTATTTGGTGTCCATTTGGTCAGATGATCTGTTTCACACATGCACCAGTCCCTGTTGATGTCCTTATGGGGCCCTGTATGGTACTCTTCCTACAAAAGAACTTTTACAACTTTTCTCTTCCACACACACACCAGTCTCAGTTCATGTCCTCATGGGGCCCTCCGTCTGGACCTCTCTATAACTGATTGTTAACCTACAGGACAACACTTGTCAGCATCTAAACTAAAGTATTAACTACATGAATAAAGCCCCTACTGAGCTGCAGTATGATAAAGAAAATATTTGACAGTGACATCCTTTTTAGCCCTTTTTATGATATTCAGATAGGAGTCTTTTAACTTGACCGTCATAAGGCAACATATTCATATATCTTTGTGATCTGTTATTATATTAAATCATATGATTCCTGTCAGACCTCACTGCCCACTTGTCTATATCTTAACACCTGCTTTATTTGGTGTCCATTTGGTCAGATGACCTGTTTCACACACACACCAGTCTCAGTTCATGTCCTCATGGGGCCCTCCGTCTGGACCCCTCTATAACTGATTGTTAACCCACAAGACAACACTTCTAAGCATCTAAACTAAAGTATTAACTACATGAATAAAGCCCCTACTGAGCTGCAGTATGATGAAGAAAAATATTTGATAGTGACATTCCTTTTGGAGCCACTTTTTGGATGTCAAGATAGGGAAACTGTTAACTTGACCCTCATAAAGCACCATATTCAGATATCTTTGTGACCTGTAATTATATCCAGTCTGATGATTCCTGTGACAGCTTACGGCCTTCTTCTTTCTGTCTAAACACTAGGGACATCCAAACAGGCTGCAGCACCTGAGGAAGAGGTGGCTGTGCCTCCTCTTAATCTGCCTACTCGTGTTTCTGATGATGCTACTATTCCAAAGGTAATAAAAATAATAAATGTGGATGATTTCTGGACAGGGTAAACTACTAACTTGATTGATCAGCTTCTACTTGGTGTCCATTTGGTCAGATGATCTGTTTCACACATGCACCAGTCCCTGTTGATGTCCTTATGGGGCCCTGTATGGTACTCTTCCTACAAAAGAACTTTTACAACTTTTCTCTTCCACACACACACCAGTCTCAGTTCATGTCCTCATGGGGCCCTCCGTCTGGACCTCTCTATAACTGATTGTTAACCTACAGGACAACACTTGTCAGCATCTAAACTAAAGTATTAACTACATGAATAAAGCCCCTACTGAGCTGCAGTATGATAAAAAATATTTGATAGTGACATCCTTTTTTAGCCCTTTTTATGATATTCAGATAGGGAGTCTTTTAACTTGACCGTCATAAGGCAACATATTCATATATCTTTGTGATCTGTTATTATATTAAATCATATGATTCCTGTCAGACCTCACTGCCCACTTGTCTGTATCTTAACACCTGCTTTATTTGTTGTCCATTTGGTCAGATGACCTGTTTCACACACACACCAGTCTCAGTTCATGTCCTCATGGGGCCCTCCGTCTGGACCTTTCTATAACTGATTGTTACCCTACAGGACAACACTTCTAAGCATCTAAACTAAAGTATTAACTACATGAATAAAGCCCCTACTGAGCTGCAGTATGATAAAGAAAATATTTGATAGTGACATCCTTTTTTGAGCCTATTTTATGATGTTCAGATAGGGAGTCTTTTTATCTAGACCCTAATAAAGCACCATATTCATATATCTTTGTGATCTGTTATTATATTAAATCATATGACTCCTGTCAGACCTCACTGCCCCCTTGTCTATATCTTAACACCTGCTTTATTTGTTGTCCTTTTGGTCAGATAACCTGTTTCTCACACACACACACACACACCAGTCTGTTTGTGTCCTCATGGGGCCCTCTGGACCTCTCTATAAGTGATTGTTTACCTAACCTTTCTACAACTGTTTCATGTATCCATATTCAAACTTTCTAAACTGCTGCATGATGATGAAAACTTTTAGATAAAGAACTGTGCAGCCTTTTTTCTGATGTTGAGAGTTTATGAGACTCCCACAAAATAGTTTTACTTGGCCACAAGTTTTCCAGTTATTTAAACAATCTCATTACATATGAAAACATTTATATATTTTTAGTCCAGGAACAATGATAATAATTACTTGGTGACAGACTTTTCCCCCTAGATCTTTGAACTGTCATTCATTTTGATAGATTGTGGAAAGGAATGACCATGTACTCTGTTTGCAGATGAAAAATTACCAGTTTATTCCGATGCCTCCTGTGATTCAAGTGATGAAAGCAAAGAGGTCCCATCTACTCAGTCTAAGTCTAAGGTGGCTTCACAAAGGCCAAGGAGGCTGCTTCCCTCCTGTAAGTCCTGTAACTACTTTTCTGAGGGTTGTTCCTCCTAGACTTGAAACAGATGATGCAGTCATAAAGACTATCATCCATGAGCATTTCTGTTGCTCTTGCAGTTTTAATGTTTGAAGGTATTTGTATGTCATTGTTTTAAGTTACTAATGGTATCTACCGGATATATAAGTAGATTTGTTTTTTCTAGTATAAATTTAATAGTTCATTCTTTTTAAATGTGAGTTCCTTAGTCAGATGTAGATCAACAGTATTTCTCTTCATATGTGAATTTAGTCATCTTAAAGCTACCTGAATTTTGCTCCTACTACTCTGAATGTTCATCATTTAAACATGTGTTTAACTATTTAAACTGCTATTGATTTTAATCATATTTGGTATGAGTGATTGAGGAGGTTGCCGTATTAATTTAGGTTTTCTTTTTCTTCTCAAGATGCAAAAGATTCTTGTAGGATCAGATGCCTCAAGTGTAGATATCGGAGAAGAGTATATCCCAGGTCCCATGGAAGAGCACAGACAGTGACTGCAGCTTAGAAATACCCATGACAAATAAAAATATGAACAAAGTATCTACTGTTTCAAAAAGATGCAAGACTTCTAGGAAGAATAGGTTCAAGTCCTCCAGTCAGAGCCAGTTTGAGTCCTCCAGTCAGAGCCAGTTTGAGTCCTACAGTCAGACCAGTCAAGTCCTCCAGTCAGAGCCAGTTTGAGTCCTCCAGTCAGAGCCAGGTCAAGTCCTCCAGTCAGAGCCAGTTTGAGTTCTCCAGTCAGAGCCAGTTTGAGTCCTCCAGTCAGAGCCAGGTCAAGTCCTCCAGTCAGAGCCAGTTTGTGTCCTCCAGTCAGAGCCAGGTCAAGTCCTCCAGTCAGAGCCAGTTTGAGTCCTCCAGTCAGAGCCAGTTTGAGTCCTCCAGTCAGAGCCAGGTCAAGTCCTCCAGTCAGAGCCAGTTTGAGTCCTCCAGTCAGAGCCAGTTTGAGTCCTACAGTCAGAGCCAGGCCAAGTCCTCCAGTCAGAGCCAGTTTGAGTCCTCCAGTCAGAGCGAGTCAAGTCCTCCATTCAGAGCCATTTTGAGTCCTCCAGTCAGAGCCAGTTTGAGTCCTCCAGTCAGAGCCAGTCAAGACCTCCAGTCAGAGCCAGTTTGAGTTCCTCCAGTCAGAGCCAGTTTGAGTCCTCCAGTCAGAGCCAGTCAAGTCCTCCAGTCAGAGCCAGTTTGAGTCCTCCAGTCAGAGCCAGGTCAAGTCCTCCAGTCAGAGCCAGTTTGAGTCCTCCAGTCAGAGCCAGTTTGAGTCCTCCAGTCAGAGCCAGTCAAGTCCTCCAGTCAGAGCCAGTTTGAGTCCTCCAGTCAGAGCCAGGTCAAGTCCTCCAGTCAGAGCCAGTTTGAGTCCTCCAGTCAGAGCCAGTTTGAGTCCTCCAGTCAGAGTCAAGTCCTCCAGTCAGAGCCAGTTTGAGTTCCTCCAGTCAGAGCCAGTTTGAGTCCTCCAGTCAGAGCCAGTCAAGTCCTCCAGTCAGAGCCAGTTTGAGTCCTCCAGTCAGAGCCAGGTCAAGTCCTCCAGTCAGAGCCAGTTTGAGTCCTCCAGTCAGAGCCAGTTTGAGTTCTCCAGTCAGAGCCAGTCAAGTCCTCCAGTCAGAGCCAGACAAGTCCTCCAGTCAGAGCCAGGTCAAGTCCCCCAGTCAGGTCAAAGCCAGATTGAGTTCTCCTGTCAGAGCCAGGTCAAGTCCTCCAGTCAGGTCAAAGCCAGTTTGAGTCCTCCAGTCAGAGCCAGTTTGAGTCCTCCAGTCAGAGCCAGTTTGAGTCCTCCAGTCAGAGCCAGGTCAAGTCCTCCAGTCAGGTCAAAGCCAGTTTGAGTCCTCCAGTCAGAGCCAGTTTGAGTCTTCCAGTCAGAGCCAGTTTGAGTCTTCCAGTCAGAGCCAGGTCAAGTCCTCCAGTCAGGTCAAAGCCAGTTTGTGTCCTCCAGTCAGAGCCAGTTTGAGTCCTCCAGTCAGAGCCAGTTTGAGTTCTCCAGTCAGAGCCAGTTTGAGTCTCCAGTCAGAGCCAGGTCAAGTCCTCAGTCAGGTCAAAGCCAGTTTGAGTCCTCCAGTCAGAGCCAGTTTGAGTTCTCCAGTCAGAGCCAGGTCAAGTCCTCCAGTCAGGTCAAAGCCAGTTTGAGTCCTCCAGTCAGAGCCAGTTTGAGTTCTCCAGTCAGAGCCAGGTCAAGTCCTCCAGTCAGGTCAAAGCCAGTTTGAGTCCTCCAGTCAGAGCCAGTTTGAGTTCTCCAGTCAGAGCCAGTTTGAGTCCTACAGTCAGAGCCAGTTTGAGTTCTCCAGTCAGAGCCAGTTTGAGTCCTACAGTCAGAGCCAGTTTGAGTCCTCCAGTCAGAGCCAGTCAAGTCCTCCAGTCAGAGCCAGTTTGAGTTCTCCAGTCAGAGCCAGTTTGAGTCCTACAGTCAGACCCAGTCAAGTCCTCCAGTCAGAGCCAGTTTGAGTCCTCCAGTCAGAGCCAGTCAAGTCCTCCAGTCAGAGCCAGTTTGAGTCCTCCAGTCAGAGCCAGTTTGAGTCCCCCAGTCAGAGCCAGTCAAGTCCTCCAGTCAGAGCCAGTCAAGTCCGCCAGTCTTCCAGACAAAGCCAGTTTGAGTCCTCCAGTCAGAGCCAGGTCAAGTCCTCCAGTCAGGTCAAAGCCAGTTTGAGTTCTCCAGTCAGAGCCAGTTTGAGTCCTCCAGTCAGAGCCAGTTTGAGTCCTCCAGTCAGAGCCAGTCAAGTCCTCCAGTCAGAGCCAGGTCAAGTCCTCCAGTCAGGTCAAAGCCAGTTTGAGTTCTCCAGTCAGAGCCAGTTTGAGTTCTCCAGTCAGAGCCAGGTCAAGTCCTCCAGTCAGGTCAGCCAGTTTGAGTCCTCCAGTCAGAGCCAGTTTGAGTCCTCCAGTCAGATCCAGTTTGAGTTCTCCAGTCAGAGCCAGTTTGAGTTCTCCAGTCAGAGCCAGGTCAAGTCCTCCAGTCAGGTCAAAGCCAGTTTGAGTCCTCCAGTCAGAGCCAGTTTGAGTTCTCCAGTCAGAGCCAGGTCAAGTCCTCCAGTCAGGTCAAAGCCAGTTTGAGTCCTCCAGTCAGAGCCAGTCAAGTTCTCCAGTCAGAGCCAGTTCAAGTCTTCCAGAGGGGACCCTTCAGCTTGCCAAGATGAGCAAAGTTCTCATGGCATTGGAGCAGGGACAGCTTGGAAAATACAACGGAAAGAGCCTGGATGAAATTCACATCAATCCAAACGGTACTTGGATAAATATATAGATAAGTGTATATGTTTTTTTTTTGTTTTGTTTTTTTCTGTTATGGAAAGACAAAGGTTTGAACAGGGCAATCTTGTAGTTGTTAGAGTTTCTGTTATAACAGCAAAATTGAAATTAATCAGTCTAGTTTATGTTCCCCTTGTTCTGCTCTTTGATTGTCAGTGATGGATCACTACACTTTCAACTGTCCTGGTCATTTATGCTCTATTGTCATTTCACCTTCCAGAGACTGTTGAAATTGAGGCTTGTTCCCAAGAGGATATGGAAGGTATGTGTGAATCATTTTTTACACTGGTTGTGAGTAATCAATAACTGGACTGGAATATTTAGGTCTATATTTCCTCTGGCTATTTAATGATTGGGTCTGCACATTTTGAAACGGGGAAAAGGGACAATATTCTACCATATAATATTTAGGGCCCTCGCATATGTGGTGACTTTTATAGACTCTTTAAATAAAAATAATGTATTTGCCATATTTTAAACCTTCTGTCCGTCAAATTAGAGTGTGTAAAACTTTCTTTGTCACCTTCAATAGATTCACATTAAATACAAAAAATATCATGAAAGAAAAGGATAAAATGCAGCCCGCTTACTGAAAAGTCGTTCTGTCTCCTTTTTTTGTAATAAGCAATTTTATGTTACCAGATGCCAAAATGGCTCAAGGCCAGGGGTCAGAAGATGAGACCAGCACCTCATCACTACAAGAAGGGACCCTACAGCATCTACCAAAAACCAGAGGACATTTTCAGAAAAGAGAGGTGCGTTAAAAACATGGCAGGCTATTTGACTGTACAACATTTGATATGCAACTTCATTGCCTACTGTGTAGTAAGCTAGAAAGATGGAGAACACAGAAAAAACTAACTCCCCTCAGACCAAGTTGGCCTGAAAATATCTGTTGCAATCAGAGGCACAGGAACTAAATCCACTACATATATTTCTCAACAAAATGTTTGATTTTTTTTTAACTCTGACATGTTTCCTCTACAAAATGGTTGATTCCAATTTTCTTTTCACTGCAGAAGTCAGAAAATTCATCAGAATAGTGTATGATCATATATGCAAATCCACAAACTCTGTTAAAGGAAAAGACAGTGTAATTGCATGACAATTTAAATTACAATTTAATTGTCATGCAGTTGTGATTATGACTATATTGTGATTTATAGGCATGGTTGAAGCTCTGGTGTCTGCATCATGATGTCACATAGGCTGTATGGCTTTCTATTATATGATCAAACTTTAGGGCTGTGAAAATCATGGGTGAGGGAGGGAGATAGCCCTAAAAAAACTACATATTTAAAGCTGGGAGAATTATGGTGAGTTGTGGGATAAATACATTTATTAATCATCTGTAAAGCACTCCATCATGAAAAATAAAAACATCTTTGAACATTTTGTTCAGATTTTTTGATAGATATTAAGAATCTCTGAATTAAAAAAATAAATAAAAGCTCACCAAATGGGTTAAACAAGATCACCAGATCACAATTGAAAGTGAGACCTGAACCATGGAAAACTTGTGATGCTATATTGGGCATGCCCAATATTATAAAAATGTCAACAGACATGTTATCTTTACCTATAAAGTAGAAAGAAATGCTCAAATTAGCATCACTTTCAGAAAAATAGAAAGTGAATTCTCCTGATGACAACCATTAATATAAATTATCTGTGCACATTAGGGAAATGCTCATTAGAGTCTCTGTTAATCTGGTATTAGCA
The DNA here is from genome assembly GCA_036419115.1 of Scarus forsteni. Taxonomy (NCBI): domain Eukaryota; kingdom Metazoa; phylum Chordata; class Actinopteri; order Labriformes; family Labridae; genus Scarus; species Scarus forsteni. The sequence continues at coordinate 4,525,231 of JAZDUH010000283.1, forward strand.
GGTTCATCCTTGTTGTGCTTTGTAGTAGCTATAGCACAATGGCAATATGTTAGATTAAAAAGCCAGTTGTAGCAGTTTAATACAAAAGATCCTCAGCTAAGTCCTTACTTTAGCCATAGATGTGGTAACATGTTAATAATCACTTGGACTGCATCACTTTATCAGTCTTATTTCTCTTGATATTTGACATAGTATAGCTTTCTTAAAGGATAAGTTCGCTTCCTTCAGCTGTCACATTGTTTATAGAATGAAGTAGAACAATATACTCACCCAGAAGGCTTTCCTGATCCAAACAGTGCTTCAGGAGATATTTAGATCCAAAATCGAGCAGCGGACATCCGTATAATGGTAGTACATAGGGCATACAGCGCCGCTCCTAAAACTGCATTAATCGTCCAAAAACTCATGAGTTTCACCAATATTCCATCACGGTCCACTCACGCTACTCCTCCATTACAGTCTGTGTCCCGAAGCACTGTTTGGATCAGGAAAGCCTTCTGGGTGAGTATATTGTTCTACATCATTCTATAAACAATGTGAAAGCTGTTGAAACCAAACTTTTTCTTTCAGGCCTACGCAGTTTACCTGCCCCACCTACTGACTTTGATTTAACTTTATTTCAATGTTTATTGAATTTATTAATAGGATAAATGCAAAAAAGCAAAAATAATAAATTTAAAGGAGCTGAATAAAGAATCTTATATGATCTGCTCATTTTTTAGCAGACACTTATTAACAATGTAGATAATTAAACACAAATATTTTAAATCAATTAGCTGCAGGGCCAGGAAAGCACTTACTTCCCTCTGTTAGAAACATGGATTCAATTTACACTTCATCTGAAAAAGAAGGTCAGAAAACAAACTGCACAGACATAGATTTTAAATGTTTGATTTAGATTCTTTTTGGTTTCTTTGTCAATATTGTTCCATCCTCTCTCAGGTCCTACACCTTGATTTTTTTTTGTGATCAACTTTTCATTAACACTATTCATCATTACAAGTATAATACAGAACAAACAAAAAGTGTCCACTATAGCTGCTTCAGAACAGGTGCCATGAAAAAAAGAAACCCCAGCCACCCACCTAATTTCCCTTAAAACAGGCCTTAAAAAACCCCCACACCCACCCCACTGTCTCATCTAAACTTACAAAAAAAAAAAACGTGTATCACACTTAACTCCTAAATAATCTCCTGTGACACTGAGGTCATTCTTGGAAATCTTACTTGCTGCATCTCTCCAAAGACTGAGAGCTTTATTAATCTAGCTGTCCTAACTCTAATTTACAGTCATCGTTTAGTAAATTAATGATTGGATCAGGAGTCAGTTGATTCAGAATCAGTCTGGATATTGCTGAAGCTACCTTACCCCAAAACTCATGTACTTCGCCACATTCCCAGAACATGTGTAAGAAGGTACCAATATGAACAGGTTGACAAAATGTACTGTAAGGGCTGGGAATTGCTTTTGTAGTGTATTTCATCTGCTGGGTTCAATATGTTCTTTGACACATGTTAAAATGGAAAAGTTGTTGGTTAGTATTTTTGCAACATCTCAGATAACGCTCCTTTCACAGCATTATGCACCACAGATTCTAGCACATTCTGCTGTTTCTTTAAAACTTGAGTAGTGGCCCTCTTCCATGTTTACTCCAGTGCTAACGTTAGCTTGCATACTCAGTGATTTCTGAAAGTTATCTGTCAGTAAAGATGTTGATACTGTTTGCTGTCTTCTTGTACCTCCAGACATGTTAGGCAGTCAAAAAGAGTTTGGTTAAAGTTACTTAGCCATTAAATAGACTGATTCAGTAAGGAAGTGGGAGGGTTATGAGAGGAGCTTTAGCTCTGCGCAACCATTGCAGTCAGCAGTCACGTGATCTCCAACCACACCTCAGCTTTTTAAAGATCTCCTTTAAGATATACTGACTCTCTTTTTTTGAAATCCTTAAAAATCCTTAATTCCTTGATCCATAATTGGTCAGCTATGGAACAATCATTAATTTATATAAAAGTCACAGTCCTAAAATCTACAGACAAAATAGTATGGGCGCTAGGACTGACCCCTGAGGTACCCCACAGATGAAGTATTCTCCATTGAATTTTATTTTATTTATCTGAACAAACTGTTTTCTTTTTCCTAAAGAACTTGTCCATTCACATGCCAGTCGCCTCATACCATAATTACTTACTAGAAGTGTAGTATGGTGTCAGATGTTTTTTGGGTCAACAAAGATGCTTAATGTGATGTTTCTATATAATTTCTATGGACATTTCTTCAGTCAAATCCATTAGTACAATAAATGTAGAATGATTTGTCCTAAATCACACTGACTGCAACCTAAAGTAATGTATTTTCCAGGAAATGCATCTTACCTGGCAAAAAGTTTTTTTAATATTTATGAAAATTCTTGAATCAAAAAAAATAGTGTGTAGTTGGAGAAAAATGATTATCTTCACTCTTATGAAGTGGAATCACCTTAGCAGTTTCATGTCAGGAATTACTCCTGTTGAAAAAGACTGATTACATTTATACAGAAGTGGTTAAAGAAAATTCTATCATACTCTTTGAGTATTTTATCAATGCCCTTACAATCAGTTGATCCTATACTTGGACATCTTTTACATAATACACAGTATTTTTCTTTCTATACGTTACCAAGAAAAATATTGTTAACATAACCTCTGAGTTGCCCTCAGCCTCATTTTTCCATTGATTTGGGATTATATATTTTTTTGCAATAGTAGGACCCACTTCTACAAATAATTCAGTTAATTTACTATAATGACTTTTTCATGTCTTTATTATCTTTTACAAAAAGTTTGGGTCTTAACTGTATTTTTTATCATACTATTTATTATTCCCCATATTGCTAATACTTTATTTTATTATCATCCATACTAACTTTTTATATAACTATAGCTTTTATAACTGTTTTTATATTTCTTATACCTATCGTTCTTATTGTTGAGAAGCATCTATATAAATAAATCTTTTTTTAGGCATTTTTCATACCTTTAATCATCCGTGACTTGTCATCACATTCTTGGCAAAAGTACTTCCATAACTTTTTCATATTCCTTTTTAACATCACTTACATTCACTTCATTACAATTCTGTTTTTTATGTCCTCATTTAATGCCATCACTGCAGCTGGTTACCTGTTTCTTTTGAATATCTCTCTTGATTTCTATATCAATACAGTCATGATTTTTATGAACAGAAAAAGAGAGGCAGATAATCACTCACATCTGCCATCAGGATCCCACGCTCCACTGCTCCTTCTGTATTGTACTGTACTGTATTTCTGTTTGTATTTAACAGCTTCACTCTCTGATTGGATTATTTTGGGTTATGTAATTACTGGAAAAAAGACTCATACTTAGCATTAAGTTCATGAATTCACCAATGACCTCAAATCACAAGGATACTCTAGAGCAGTATTAAAGTCCCCTCATAGAAAAACAGCCTTATAATAAGATCTGTCAAACAACTCCATCATTAAATCTGTAAAAGACTCTACATAGGTGCCTGCAGCTCTGTGAATGCGACTGTAACGTATGTCTTGGAGACCAGGTAAAGTTTTTCAGGGCACAAAAGTGTTGAGTAAAGATTTTTTTGTGTGTGGCAGTGGAAAGACTGCACACCCAGTAGGTAGACACTGACATGGGATTAACTTGGTTCCTTTTAAGATGTTTTGTCTATTTAGTGAATTATTTCATGAGTTAATTCAGTGACTTTTGTAGTAACAGTACATCAGTTTAATTAAGGGGGCATATCAGAAATTCTAGAAAAACAACAAGAATTTGTTGTGTTGTAACCCAGGTAGGAGGACAACAGAAACTGAAAGTTTTTTATTTATTTTTTTATATTGTTTGCATGTGTATGAATAATACTTTGCATTTGTGAACATTTATTAGCACAGCCAGTATTAGGGTAGATAATTGAACTCTGGGCTAGACTAAGCCATGGATAAGCTAACTTTTAAAGACTCCTGGTCTTTAATAGTCTTTAGTTCTATGACACCTAGGGTGTTGTGTGTAAAAGAGGTATGCAGTCAATGATTGGTAAAACTGTGTATTTTTCCTGACTGTAAGAGTCTTGTATGGTCTCAACAAGTCTGTTCCTTATTGGATGGCCAGTGGAATCAATCTGATAGTCCTTCAGTTCTTGTTACAATTTAAAGTTCTTAAAACTCTGTAACTTGTCCTTTTGTATGCCCATTTAGGTAAACAAACTGTTGTTTAAAGAAACTGGACACAGGAAGAATGTGCTGCAGTTCAAAGACATTTAAAGAGATTCATTGTGATGAACCAAGTCCCAGGGAAGGAGGACTGTCAGCGCTGCATCACTGCAGAACCTCAAGCCCTGAAGAGCCGAGACTGGAAGGCAGTGAAGTATTTTTGTTAAAAATAGAATTACTTCTCTGCGAAGAAAATTAGAGTGAGAGTGATTCACTGAACAATGTAGAGGATACTGTAATGTCTTGTTTATAACACACATTTTTTCCCCTGTTAAACAAGGTCTGATTTTCAGATGTGTGTTTTCACGTGAGTACAAAGAAAATACTAATTATTTTGTCACAGCAACATCAGTTACATTAAATCTGATACAAACTGAAACATTCTCCATGAAACATTGCCACCAAACGTGCATAATTCTGTTTAAACTGACAAACTAGTTTTCCTTTGTGTTATCATAGTTTACTTCTCAAGTGTTCCCACTCATCAGCAACCACAGGACACTGCCATTTTGTAAACAAGGAACATAAAATAGCTGTGCTGTGATTGGTTGAAGACACCAGCATGTTGATAGCTGCTCTATGATTGGTCGGTACACTATGAGTGAGCATGCTCAGGCAGAAATGGAGTAACTGCACATGCCTGAAGCAAAAGGTGTTCCCACATCCATTTGTAGAGATAATTGTGTATTTGTTTTGAAAATACTGAAATTTCATTGATTTAGATTTTGAATAGAGGTCATTTTTGACTTACTGAGAGAGTAAGGTTTGGGCAAAGTTTGGGTGTTGTGTTCAAGTACAGTGTTTTTCCTGATAAAAAAATCATGAAAACTTGGGGTGTATGTTATAATGGAATAATTCCAGTAGGCTGGTCGGCTTTAATTTTTGAGATGGCCCTACTGGAGGCAGAACAAAACACAAAAATGTTTTTATGTTCTCTAAAGTCTCACACATATGAAATAGATTTGTGCATTATAACAGACACTGAGCTCAGGTCTATCAATGTCCCACTCAGTCTGACTGAATGTATTTCTGAAAGTTTTTAGGAAATGTGCTGTAGTATTGATAAATTTAATCACTTTACAGTTTTTCACGATTGTTAACACACACAAATCTAAACTTTGGCACAATTTGCACAACCTTATCTTCAACCCGAATTGTCACAACTTCAAACTCCCTTATGACTCCTAGACTCTGACTTCCTTCTTTACACTCTGACGTCAATTGCACATCACCTTGTTGTCTGAACACTACACACAATGTTCTGTTGTTACACACACTTCTCATGTAACATCTCAGTGGTATCAACCTACAACACACAAGTGTTCAAAACTCAACAAATTCAGGTCTGGTGAGCAGTTAGCAATCAGGACTGCAGCATATCAGGGCCTTGAGCCTCCTCCTCTGTGTTTGGTGAACAATGGAGAACCTCGAAGAGAGCAACCAGAGAGGGAGAAGTTAAGAGTGAGAGGAGTAGGGGGGAGAACAAGGAGGAGAACAAGGAGAGGAGGACAGAGAGGAGCAGGAGGAGGACAGATTGGAGGAGGACAGGAGGAGCAGGAGGACAGATTGGAGCAAGAGGACAGAGGAGCAGGAGGAGGACAGAGGACAGGAGAGGAGCAGGAGGACAGAGAAGAGCAAGAGGAGGACAGATTGGAGCTCATTTCTGTCCTCCTTCTCCTCTGTCCTCCTGCTCCAATCTGTCCTCATGTTGCTCTGCTCCTGCTCTCTGTCCCTCCTGCTCCAGTCTGTCCTCATGCTCCTGCTTTTCTCTGTCCTCCTGCTCCTGCTCCTCTCTGTCCTCCTTCTCCTCTCTCTGTCCTCCTGCTCTTCTCTGTCCTCCTGCCCAAAGCTGTTCTTCTCCTGGCCCTCTCTCTGTACTCCTGCTCGATTCTGTCCTCATGCTCCTGCTCTTCTCTGTCCTCCCCATGCTCCTCTCTGTCCTCCTCCTGATCCTGCTCCTCTCTGTCCCTCCTGCTCCTCGTGCTCCAATCTATCCTCCTGCTCTCCTCTGTCCTCCTTCTGCTCCTCTCTGTCCTCCTCGTGCTCCTCTCTATCCCCCTGCTCCTATCTGTCCTCCTTCTCCAATCTGTGCTCCTGCTCCAATCTGTCCTCCTGTTCCTCTCTGTCCTCCTGCTCCTCTTGCTCCAATTTGTCCTCCTCCCGCCTCCAATCTATCCTCCTGCTCTCCTCTGTCCTCCTGCTTCAATCTCTCCTCCTCCTCCTCTCTGTCCTCCTGCTCCTCTCTGACCTCCTGCTCCTCTTGCTCCAATTTGTCCTCCTTCCGCTCCTCTCTGTCCTTTTGCTCCAATCTATCCTCCTGCTCTCCTTTCTCCTCCTCCTGCTCCTCTCTCTGTCCTCCTCGTGCTCCTCTCTATCCCCCCTGCTACCATCTGTCCTCCTGCTTCAATCTGTGCTCCTGCTCTTCTCTGTCCTTCTGCTCCTCTCTGTCCTCCTCCTGCTCCTTTCTGTCCTCCTGCTCCAATCTGTGCTCCTGCTCCTCTCTGTCCTCCTCCCGCCTCCTCCCTGTCCTCCTGCTCCTCCTGCTCCTCTTGCTCCAATCTGTCCTCCTCCCGCCTCCTCTTTGTCCTCCCTTTCCAATCTGTCCTCCTGCTCCTCTTGCTCCAATCTGTCCTCCTCCCGCTCCTCTTTGTCCTCCCTCTCCAATCTGTCCTCCTGCTCCTGTTCCTCTCTGTCCTCCTGCTCCTCGTGCTCCAATCTATCCTCCTGCTCCTGCTCCTCTCTGTCCTCCTCCATACCCTCCTTCTCCTCTCTCCTCCCCTCCTTTTCCTTCTCCTTCTCCTTGTTCTCCTCCTTGTTCTCCCCCCTCCTCCTCTCACTCTTAACTTCTCCTTCTCTGGTTGCTCTCTTCGAGGTTCTCCATTGTTCACCAAACACAGAGGAGGAGGCTCAAGGCCCTGATATGCTGCAGTCCTGATTGCTAACTGCTCACCAGACCTGAATTTGTTGACTTTTGAACACTTGTGTGTTGTAGTAGGTCAGTGGTTCCCAAACTGGGGTACGTGAACCCCTGGGGGTACGCGAAGAGATGTAGGGGGTACATGAATACCTGTCAGGTTTCAAACAGTTGTTTCAGTAGTTCAAGTTCAAACTGGTAAATGTTGTATTGTGAGATTTGATAAAGGCCTAAAGTGTTGGCAGAGAGGCTGGAGGATGGATTGGTGAGGCATCATGGAGAAGGAAATCTGTCCTGAATCTAAGATTCTTCTATTAACATACGTTCAGTCAGACAGCCTTCTTATTAGAGCTGTTGTGAGTCTGTAACAGTTTCAAGGTTATTAATGAATATGTTCCAGAAATGTTAATTTCTTTTTCAAAAGTGAACTGGCGTTGTCCACTGACATAGCTAGTAAATGTATTTAGTGAAAAATAATACACTTAAAGAGATTTTATTTCTATGTTGTGCATGTTAAATGTGGGAGGCAGGGGTGGCGGTAGCCTTACAGATCTATTTGTTTTTCTCGCCGCTGTAAGTGTGTGAGAGTCGGGGGAACATGGCTGGAGGTCAAGTGACTGAAGGGGTACAGGCTGTGAAAAGTTTGGGAACCACTGTAGTAGGTTGATACCACTGAGATGTTACATGAGAAGTGTGTGTAACAACTGAACATTGTGTGTAGTGTTTAGACAACAAGGTGATGTGCAAACTAGTTGCACACTTCTTTACACTAGTCAGAGTGTAAAGAAGGAAGTATGAATGGTAGGTGAAGTTAAGGTTGTGCAAATTGTGCCACAGTTTAGATTTTTGTTTGTTAACAATCGTGAAAACTGTAAATTAAAATATCTTTACATCTGAATCTATTTCATATATCTGAGACTGAAGCGAACCTGAAAACATGCTTGTGCTGTTTTACCTCCAGGAAGGGCAGATCAAATTCTAAAGCCAGCAAAAAGTCTACAGTGTTACCATGTTTTTATGTTACTCTGTTATGTTTTATCAATGCAAGGAGCTGTCACTGTTTTCCTGTTATCAAATCTCACTGTTATAATCAGCACTTGATTTTGTTCAGCAGAGGAAATACAGGGTGTAAAACTCAATGTAAACCTGTGATGTAGTCCTTGTTTTGTTTGATAATAAAAAACAAACTGTTTAAACATCAGATACCTCCATTTAGTTTTTGGTCCCACCTAAGATATAAAGACCTGAAATGTCTGTGTGTGTGGAAGTGGACCCCACAAGTATTGAATGCTAGAAACGTGTCCCACAAGTGACCAAAAAACTAGCGTAGAGAAAAAACTTTGGAGTTTGGATAATCTGAAGTGACTGAAAATTTTGTTATTTTTTTTTACGCTAGCCTGATTTTTTACAGAGGCCTGGGACCACTGGAAAGGGTGGGCCCCACTAGTGGGTTAAAAACTCGGGGCCCCGCAAACTGACAAATACGAGTATGTGTGTGCGTGTGTGTGTGTGTGTATGTATACACATGAGTGTGTGTGTTCTAAATAAGCAATTGGCAAAGAACAAAGTTCCTTGTCATTTTAAATAGTGTTTGAAACCCCCTCATGCTGTCAGAAATGGTTTTACCCTGCTGCTCAGGAGCCAATGGGAACATACCAGTCAAGCTGGGTAAGTGGCCAAGGAGCATGAAATTAAGTTGTCCTCCACACGTTGTTTACGCTTTGTTTACGTGTTGTTTACACATTGTTTACGTGTTGTCAACACGTAGACAACATGTAAACAACGTGTGAAAAATCGAAGTGTTGTCTTCGTGTTGTTTACGTGTTGTTTACGTGTGTTTTACGTGTTGTTCTCGTGTTAGAATCCGTGTCTATTTGAACTGGGGGGCGTTCCATATATATCAAGACACGTCACAGCTGAGATAAAGACACGTCACAGCTGAGATAAAGACACGTCACAGCTGAGATAAAGACACGTCACAGCTGATAAAGACACGTCACAGCTGATATGAAGACATGTCACCGCTGAGATAAAGACACGTCACAGCTGATATAAAGACACGTCACAGCTGATATAAAGACACGTCACAGCTGAGATAAACACACGTCACAGCTGAGATAAAGACACGTCACAGCTGATAAAGACACGTCACAGCTGATATAAAGACACGTCACAGCTGAGATAAACACACGTCACAGCTGAGATAAACACACGTCACAGCTGAGATAAAGACACGTCACAGCTGATAAAGACACGTCACAGCTGAGATAAAGACACGTCACAGCTGAGATAAAGACACGTCACAGCTGATAAAGACACGTCACAGCTGAGATAAAGACACGTCACAGCTGATAAAGACACGTCACAGCTGAGATAAAGACACGTCACAGCTGAGATAAAGACACGTCACAGCTGATAAAGACACGTCACAGCTGAGATAAAGACACGTCACAGCTGAGATAAAGACACGTCACAGCTGATATAAAGACACGTCACAGCTGAGATAAAGACACGTCACAGCTGAGATAAAGACACGTCACAGCTGATATAAAGACACGTCACAGCTGATAAAGACACGTCACAGCTGAGATAAAGACACGTCACAGCTGAGATAAAGACACGTCACAGCTGATAAAGACACGTCACAGCTGATATAAAGACACGTCACAGCTGAGATAAAGACACGTCACAGCTGAGATATATGGAACGCCCCCCAGTTCAAATATACACGGATTTTAACACGTGAACAACACATAAAACACACGTAAACAACACGTGAACGACACGTAAACAACACGTAAACAACACGTAGACAACACGTCGATTTTGTACGCGTTTTTTACGTGTTGTCTACGTGTTGACAACACGTAAACAACACGTAAACAACACGTAAACAACGCGTGGAGGACAACTTCATTTCATGGCTCCTTGGCCACTTACCCAGCTTGACTGGTATGTTCCCATTGGCTCCTGAGCAGCAGGGTAAAACCATTTCTGACAGCATGAGGGGGTTTCAAACACTATTTAAAATGACAAGGAACTTTGTTCTTTGCCATCGTCTTCCCTTGTTGTGTTTCTTATTTAGAACACACACACTCACGCGTAAACATCTATCTCTCTCTCTCTCTCTATATATATATATATATATATACATATATATCTATATATATATATACATATATATATATATATATATATATATCTATATATATATATATATATATATATATATATATATATATATATATATATATATATATACATCTATATATATAGATATATATATGTAGAGATAGATAGAGATAGATAGATAGATAGATAGATAGATAGATCCGAATTTCCGAGGACCTTCCCAAGTGATTATTTAAGTTCCCATCCATCTATCTATCTATCTTCATATATATATATATATATATATATATATATATATATATATATATATATATATATATATATATATATATATATATATATATATATATATATATATATATATATATATATATATATTTATATTCTTATATATATATATATATAACAATATATATACAGTCATGGAAAAAATTATTAGACCAACCTTGTTTTTTTTCAATTTCTTGTTCATTCTAATATCTGGTACCACTAAACGTATAATACAATGAACACAACAAAAAATGCAGCTGGTCACATAATACTTTATGTCCTATTTGACATTCTTAAGCTTAATTGATTCCCAGGGTATATAAGAGGCCATTTCATGTCACAAGCAGCACTGCACATGCAAAGGCCTAGAGTGGTTTCCTGCTTACATTCAAGCCGTAGCACAACTCAGAAGTTGTCAGCTCTCACATAATGCCTAAAACAAAAGAATTATGTGAAGCCACAAAGGCAGCCATCTTGGCACTGCTGGAAATTGGCATGAGGAGAGACAGGTAGCTAAAAAACTGAAGATCTCCAAGACAGCCGCTCATTACAACAAAAAACAAGCTGAACATGGCACTACCAAATTGCTACCTGGCCGTGGCAGGAAACGCCTTTTTCTACCCCACGAGATGACTGTGCACTCATCCGCTCCTGTGTCAGGAATCGCCGCCAGACCTCCAGGGACCTTAAAATGAGTGGGCACTGTCGAGAAATGTGACTTGTTCAGCAAGGACAGTTCAAACCGACTTGTTGAAGCTGGTTTGAAGTCACACAGAGCACGCAAGAAGCCCTTCATCAATGAAAGGCAGAGGAAGGCCCGGTTACTCTTTGCTCGAGACCACAAGGATTGGACTGTTGATGATTGGGCTAAGGTTCTTCAGTGATGAATCCAATTTTGAATTGATGCCCACTCCAGCCAACTTACTGGTTAGGAGGAAGCCTGGAGAAGCTTACAACCCAGACTGTCTTGCCCCTACAGTAAAACATGGGGGTGGATCAGTCATGATCTGGGGTTGTTTCAGTCTGAGTGAACAGGGCAAATGCAATTGTGTGAAGGCCGAATGAACCAGGTCATGTACAGGACTACCCTTGAAAACAGTCTTCTTCCATCAGCTGGAAAACTCTTTCCTGCCTCAATGACTGGATTTTCCAACAAGATAATGCCCCTTGCCACACGGCAAGGTCAGTTAAAGCCTGGATGGAGAACCACAACATTCAAGACCATGCCTTGGCCTGCTCAATCACCAGATCTTAATCCAATTGAAAACCTGTGGAAAATCATCAAACTCAAAATGGAGAACCACAAGCCCAAAAAACAAAGAAAATTTGTTTGAATTTGTCCAACAGGAATGGGCTGCTGTGACAGCAGAACAATGTCAGAAGCTGGTGGAGAGCATGCCAAGACGCATGGCTGCAGTCAAAAAACAATGGTTATGCAATCAAGTATTAACTCTGTGTGTATCATGTGTTTAAAGCAAACAGAAAAGAAAACATGGAATGCTTAAAAGTAGTGTTTTTGGCGGTACAATGCCATAGCTATTGATGTAAGAATTTAAGTAATTTTGGTTATTATCAAGAAAACCATGGAAAATGAATAGTTCTTAGTTCTTAAATTAAACTCTCATGAGCTATTTTTGTTGTTATCATTATAATTGTCCAAACAAATGTACCTTTTAGTTGAGCCAGGCATTAAAATTAACAAGAAATTGAAGAAAACAAGGGTGGTCTAATAATTTTTTCCATGACTGTATATATATATATATATATAAATATATAAATATATGTATATATATATATATATATATATATATATATATATATATATATATATATATATATATATATATATATATATATATATATATATATATATATATATATATATATATATACATATATATATATATATATATATATATACACACACATCTATATATATATATATATATAGGGAATAAAAATGTAAAACAAATATTGAAAATAAAGAGCACTTTTGGATGGAAATACAAACTGAATTGCACAATTTTGAGTATCTGTATTTGGAAACTTTCCTCTTTGAAAACCTAATATATGGCTTGGAGGGTGCACTAAATTCTAAAGTATTACTCACACAGAATGGTATAAAGTAACGATTTTATCATTATCCTCCAAGTCCTTTTTGCGGTGCATTGGCTCTTGATAAGTAAATCCTGTAAATAACTTTGTTTCCATGTTTCTGATTTAAAGAGCTGCACAGACCCACCCTGCGTCAGCACAGCCCCTCACTCTTCACATCCAGTCTCATTTAAGCAACATTCTCTGACAACTTCTGAAATCATACAGTTAATTCAATTATCTTAATCACCAGTGAAATATTTTTATTTTTGTATTCACGACTGCAAATTAGACTGTTTAGCCTGTTCTTTCATGATACTGTCAGCTGCATGTAGCAGGTGTCCTTCCATCTGATCAAAAGTGCTCTTAAAATTATTGTTTGAAATGAACAATGCTGTCTGAAGCATTTCTGAGTAGACTGATCAGAAAACGCTGCAGAGACTGTCTTAAGAAATATTACTACCCTAAAGATGCTAATTCAGACTGGAAAAGTTTTATCAGAGGATCAATGTGTGTGCAGAAATATGATAGATTATTTGTCCTGGACTCATTTTTTTAATTAATTACCGACAAGGTCGAGTGGCACAGAATTAAAAACACAGACGTCCTGCCTAACCCCAGATGGGGCGATGGGGAGAAAGAAAGCTCATGTTTTAATTATTCTCCTGTTAGTAACCAGGCATATGACGGTATAGAGATATTTAGGCATCACTGTGGAATGGACTTGTTCTTGACTCAGTGGGCTCATGTTTGATCATCTGAATCTGTCAAACAGATCAAATAAAGTGATAAAGGGGAGTGAGAGAATCGAAAAGGGGAAAGGAGATGGATAAAGGGATATAAATATCAATCAATCAAACTTTATTATAGTATTTATAATACTTTTCATACAGGGTTTTTAGCACAAAGTGATGTATTTGAGAAATAAGATAAAATGAAATAACAATATATAAAATACCAAGTAGAAAACGGCATACAATAAGAAAAATAACACACCCACCGTCACAATCCACATAGAATATGGGAAATATTTTTTCAATGCCATAATTCTTCATGCATATTGCTATATATAACTATTTGTCTTTATCTGTATACTTTATATAAAATATATATCTATATCTATATCTATCTATATATATATATATATATATATCTGTATATATATATATCTATATATATATATATCTATATATCTATAAGAATATAATTATATATATATAACAATATATATATACATACATACATACATCTATCTATATATATATATATATATATATATATATATATATATATATATATATATATATATATATATATATACACATATATATACATACACATACATACATATGTAGGTGTTCTCTTCACAAAGTCATGACAAAAAAAATATATACATTGGTCATTTGAGAGATGCAAATATTGTCAGTTGGGAGGGTTTCAATTTTAATTTATTAAACTTGTATTTCATTTATGTGCTTGCATGATCACCTATTTAATTTTTTTTCTTGTTCCCTATAGTTTCACATATTGATGGTATTTTGTGTTTATTAATATTGATAAAATGTTCAATAAGAAAAAGAAAAAATCCATAGGTAAACAGTAACTGCAATGTTACTCGCATGATTTTAGAAATCTTGAAACTTTCTCCTTTGAGGAAATGTAACATATGACCAGCAGGGGGCATACCAAATTATACTCTCCTGGTGAAATGCCAAAATAAAGGTTGATAAGAATGTCCAAATTTTAAATCAAAGTGAACACCACTGTGGCTGCAGAATGCTTAGTAAGCTACATTTTAAAAGAAAATATTTAAACCTTGCTCTAGTGAAACAACCACAGAAATAGACCATTGTTAGAAAAGTGTTATTGCCTGCCTTAGGGATGTAATGGTATGAAAATTTTGTATCACTGTTATTGTAACCAAAATTATTACGCTTATTATTGTCACGGTTTTGTTGAGGTGTGCTCAAAATGTTCAAAAAGTACTTTCACACAGAATTGAAATCATTTAACCCCTTTAATATTATGTCATAACACTTATTTATTGTCTTTTTTGTCTATAAATGTGTCAAGAAAGCTCTCTCACTTTTTTTTACCAAGCTTTCATTAATTTCAAACGATAATTTTAAGAGCACTTTTGATAAGATGGAAGGACACCTGCTACATGCAGCTGACAGTATCATGAAAAAATAGGCTAAACAGTCTAATTTGCAGTCGTGAATACAAAAATAAAAATATTTCACTGGTGATTAAGATAATTGAATTAACTGTATGATTTCAGAAGTTGTCAGAGAATGTTGCTTAAATGAGACTGGATGTGAAGAGTGAGGGGCTGTGCTGACGCAGGGTGGGTCTGTGCAGCTCTTTAAATCAGAAACATGGAAACAAAGTTATTTACAGGATTTACTTATCAAGAGCCAATGCACCGCAAAAAGGACTTGGAGGATAATGATAAAATCGTTACTTTATACCATTCTGTGCAATTAATACTTAAGAATTTAGTGCACCCTCCAAGCCATATATTAGGTTTTCAAAGAGGAAAGTTTCCAAATACAGATACTCAAAATTGTGCAATTCAGTTTGTATTTCCATCCAAAAGTGCTCTTTATTTTCAATATTTGTTTTACATTTTTATTCCCTATGTATATATATATATATATATATATATATATATATATATATATATATATATATATATATATATATATATATATATATAAAGATAGATAGATAGATGGATGGGAACTTAAATAATCACTTGGGAAGGTCCCCTCGGGAAATTCGGATCTATCTATCTATCTATCTATCTATATATCTATATAGCTATATATATAGATGTATATATATATATAGAGAGAGAGAGAGAGATAGAGAGATGTTTACGCGTGAGTGTGTGTGTTCTAAATAAGCAACTGGCAAAGAACAAAGTTCCTTGTCATTTTAAATAGTGTTTGAAACCCCCTCATGCTGTCAGAAATGGTTTTACCCTGCTGCTCAGGAGCCAATGGGAACATACCAGTCAAGCTGGGTAAGTGGCCAAGGAGCCATGAAATGAAGTTGTCCTCAACACGTTGTTTACGTGTTGTTTACGTGTTGTTTACGTGTTGTCAACACGTAGACAACACGTAAAAAACGCGTACAAAATCGACGTGTTGTCTACGTGTTGTTTACGTGTTGTTTACGTGTTGTCAACACGTAGACAACACGTAAAAAACGCGTACAAAATCGACGTGTTGTCTACGTGTTGTTTACGTGTTGTTTACGTGTCGTTCACGTGTTAAAATCCGTGTATATTTGAACTGGGGGGCGTTCCATAGAGATAAAGACACGTCACAGCTGAGATAAAGACATGTCACAGCTGATAAAGACACGTCACAGCTGATAAAGACATGTCACAGCTGAGATAAAGACACGTCACAGCTGAGATAAAGACACGTCACAGCTGATATAAAGACACGTCACAGCTGATAAAGACATGTCACAGCTGATAAAGACATGTCACAGCTGAGATAAAGACACGTCACAGCTGAGATAAAGACACGTCACAGCTGATATAAAGACACGTCACAGCTGATAAAGACACGTCACAGCTGATAAAGACACGTCACAGCTGAGATAAAGACACGTCACAGCTGATATAAAGACACGTCACAGCTGAGATAAAGACACGTCACAGCTGAGATAAAGACACGTCACAGCTGATATAAAGACACGTCACAGCTGATATAAAGACACGTCACAGCTGATATAAAGACACATCACAGCTGATAAAGACACGTCACAGCTGAGATAAAGACACGTCACAGCTGAGATAAAGACACGTCACAGCTGAGATAAAGACACGTCACAGCTGAGATAAAGACACGTCACAGCTGAGATAAAGACACGTCACAGCTGATATAAAGACACGTCACAGCTGAGATAAAGACACGTCACAGCTGAGATAAAGACACGTCACAGCTGAGATAAAGACACGTCACAGCTGAGATAAAGACACGTCACAGCTGATATAAAGACACATCACAGCTGATAAAGACACGTCACAGCTGATAAAGACACGTCACAGCTGAGATAAAGACACGTCACAGCTGATATAAAGACACGTCACAGCTGATATAAAGACACGTCACAGCTGATATAAAGACACGTCACAGCTGATATAAAGACACATCACAGCTGATAAAGACACGTCACAGCTGATAAAGACACGTCACAGCTGATAAAAACACGTCACAGCTGATAAAGACACGTCACAGCTGAGATAAAGACACGTCACAGCTGATAAAGACACGTCACAGCTGATAAAGACACGTCACAGCTGAGATAAAGACACGTCACAGCTGATATAAAGACACATCACAGCTGATAAAGACACGTCACAGCTGATAAAGACACGTCACAGCTGATAAAGACACGTCACAGCTGATATAAAGACACGTCACAGCTGATAAAGACACGTCACAGCTGATAAAGACACGTCACAGCTGAGATAAAGACACGTCACAGCTGATATAAAGACACGTCACAGCTGATATAAAGACACGTCACAGCTGATATAAAGACACGTCACAGCTGATAAAGACACGTCACAGCTGATAAAGACACGTCACAGCTGATATAAAGACACGTCACAGCTGATAAAGACACGTCACAGCTGATATAAAGACACGTCACAGCTGATATAAAGACACGTCACAGCTGATAAAGACACGTCACAGCTGATAAAGACACGTCACAGCTGATATAAAGACACGTCACAGCTGATAAAGACACGTCACAGCTGATAAAGACACGTCACAGCTGATATAAAGACACGTCACAGCTGATATAAAGACACGTCACAGCTGAGATAAAGACACGTCACAGCTGATAAAGACACGTCACAGCTGATAAAGACACGTCACAGCTGATATAAAGACACGTCACAGCTGATAAAGACACGTCACAGCTGATATAAAGACACGTCACAGCTGATATAAAGACACGTCACAGCTGATATAAAGACACATCACAGCTGATATAAAGACACGTCACAGCTGATAAAGACACGTCACAGCTGATAAAGACACGTCACAGCTGATATAAAGACACGTCACAGCTGATATAAAGACACGTCACAGCTGATATAAAGACACGTCACAGCTGATATAAAGACACGTCACAGCTGATATAAAGACACGTCACAGCTGATATAAAGACACGTCACAGCTGATAAAGACATGTCACAGCTGATAAAGACATGTCACAGCTGATAAAGACACGTCACAGCTGATATAAAGACACGTCACAGCTGAGATAAAGACACGTCACAGCTGATATGAAGACATGTCACCGCTGAGATAAAGACACGTCACAGCTGATATAAAGACACGTCACAGCTGATATAAAGACACGTCACAGCTGAGATAAAGACACGTCACAGCTGAGATAAAGACACGTCACAGCTGATATAAAGACGCGTCACAGCTGATAAAGACATGTCACAGCTGATAAAGACACGTCACAGCCGTCAGGTCGACAGTTTCTGAAGAAGACGACAGAGTAACGTCCAAACATGTCAAGGTAACCAAACCTCTTTTGTCTTAATAAAAGAAAAGTAAAAACACTGATGTTTGCTCTGCTTTGTGATGTAAGAGTTTTTCTAATTAATTAAATAAGTTGATTTTTAATTAAAATGGTCTTTCAGCTTTTCTAAATTAGGCTAATATGTTACTGATTATATTCATCTTGTCTTCTTTGAAACTAAGTGTTTTAGTGTTCTGTTTTAAAGACAAAAGAGGTTTGGTAACCTTGACATGTTTGGACGTAACTCTGCCGTCTTCTTCAGAAGCTGTCATCCTGACAGCTGTGATGATGACAGTTTCTGAAGAAGACGGCAGAGTTACGTCCAAACATGTCAAGGTAACCAAACCTCTTTTGTCTTTAAAACAGAACACTAAAACACTTAGGTTAATATGCTTTTAAGTGACTATTTTAAAATGGTATTGAATAATCATATTAATTAGGGTTCATCTTTAAACACTTTAAATGTAAGTTTATTAAAACTATTCAAAATGTCTTATTCCAGTTTGTAGGTAATCAAATTTCCAATTGTGTCCAATGTCAGTGGATTTAAGCTGACAAAGAGACGTGAATTTAAAGTTTAGTTTTAATTTTTTATAATAAATTAAAATGTTTTCATGTTTAAATCTATTCAACGTCAGGCTTTATTTTTTGGTGACGTTTGTCTTCTCAGATCTGTCTCATGGTCACAACTGAGTCCTTATTCTCATAGAAATCTAAACTGCAGTCGAATTTCTCATTAAGATAATAATAATAATAATAATAATAATAATAATAATAATAATAATAATAATCATAATCATAATCATAATCATAATAATCATAATAATAATCATAATAATAATAATAATCATAATAATCATAATCATAATAATAATATTAATAATAATAATAATAATAATAATAATAATAATAATAATCATATTCATAATAATAATAATAATAATAATAATAATATTAATAATAATAATAATAATAATAATAATCATAATAATAATAATTATAATAATAATACTTTTTCATGATCACAGCTGTTTCAGTAATTTAAATAATTAAACCACAGTCTCTGTCTTTTCTCTTTTCTTTATTTTCTCTTTTCAAAATCACAGTGTTTATTTTCCTGTTGGTCTGAAGCAGTTTGTCTCCTCAGGCTCCTCCCCTTTGTCCTCACCTGTGCAGGTGAGGCTGCAGCCTGCAGGGGGCGCTCTTCACTGCAGGTGATCCGCAGCATCACACACAGCTGCAGTCCGGCCCGGGACGTGCCCCCCCTGGCTGCGGCGGGGGGGGGGGGGGGGTGGCGCGGTGCATGATGGGACAGAGCGGCTCGTGCACGGAGAGGGCGGCGTGGAGGCGGCGCTGCTCCTCGGAGAGAGAGTCCACCTGCAGGACAGGTGAGCGCTGAGCCTCATTCATGTTTGGACTTCATTTTAAAGTAGAGTCGGGGTTTTAGGAGCAGCATCTAACTATCTAAATATTAAAATGTTTAGATATTTGATCACCTCGGTCTGCAGCTTCCGGTTCTTCTGCTCCAGCAGCTCACAGGCCTGAAAACACACAGACTCGTTTCCATGACAACCAGCCCGTTAAAAACCTTCAGTTATTAATAAAGAAAGGTTACGTGTTTATGCCTCTGTGTTTCTGAAATAACTTTAATATTATTAGAAAATAATTCCTGTTCCGGTCTGTGAGCTCGTCTTTACTCTGAACTGTAACTCCTCAGAGCTGCTGACAGTTTATCACATGTTTATTTTCTTAAATGATATTTATTATGACATTATTGATGTTTTATTGATGGATCAGAGCTGCTGTGTGATTGTCAGCACTCATTTAAAACAAAGTCTGTTTATGAGAACATCTTCAAGTTCACATACAAACCCCAGATACGGACAAAGTTTGACGTTTAAATGGAAATAAAAACAAAAAACTATTAATTTAAGTGCTTTTCCATCTATATTTAATCCTAAAACACTACAAAGATGAGATATTAAGTGTTCACACTGATAAACATAAATGATTTGGTTTGCAGATTCTCTCTTTCTGAATGTCACTCTTTGCCGTGGCCTCCAGGGGGCGCCACAGCAGAAATCGCATTTCTGCAGTGCACGCACGCACGCCCCTGAACTATGGAAGCCGCCTGGATTGGTCTGCCACGGCCACGAGTGCAGGAGCGCGTAGACGCAGCACTGCAGAAGTACAATTATAGCACTGTTTAGGCTCCAAAAATGTACTAAATGCCCTCGCTTTTGAATTAATTATGGACGCTACTACCAGGACACTTGGATTACAGCGACGAGCAGTATGAAGGAAAATAGGCACGCTAGGACTTTATGGACCTTTTTCTTGGGCGCGTCCCCTGTTAGATGGACGTTTGTTGACAGTGAAAATCCCCCCGGACCCCCGACTGCATTTGAGACATCAAAAAAGTGCTCCAGAGTGTTGCTCAGCATGAGGGTGAGTAGAAAATGAGGCCAAATCGTTGTTTGGGTGTAGTGTTCCTTTAATGTTGGACTATTAAAACTAATAACTGATTAAAAGTTCATAAAAGTAATAATAAAAGAGTTAAAAGTAAAAACTAATACGAGTTATTAGTTTTTAAATGTAAAATCTCACAGTGATTCAAATGTAAAGTTACATTAATGTTTCTATAAATGAAAATATATAAATGATAAATAAATCTTTTCTATTGAGCTATCGTGTTTGGTTTTTTATAATTCAGATTTGTGTTTGTTTCCATCATCTGAACCTTTGACACAGAGCCAGGAGGATTTAAATGTTTGAAATGTAAAAACCTTGAGACCTTTTGGAGCTTAAACTCCTCAGAATGATCCCATCATGAGCCTCTGTCCTCCATCTGAGACTTTCATTTAGAAAGTTTGTTCTTTAATAGGCCGAACAATTAAATAAATTAGATCATATCTCAATATGGCTTGTTTCAATTTTAAAATCACAGAAGGTTCATTATTTTTAGCCTAAAATGTGTTGAACATTTTGGCATTGTGATGTAGTTTTTTGCAATTTCATGCATATTTTTTTTACCTCTATTCATCCACTTTTTTCCACTTTTGGACCATTTTTACCTTTTTAACCCTGTTTTTACAACTTTATGCCTATTTTGTCCCCATTCATCTTTTTTTGGTCACTGTCAGAACCATTTTTGTAATTTTTACATGTTTTTGAAATTTAATTTCAAATTTAATTCTCAATTTTGCTGACATAATCAATTTTCCTAAGCCACTTTTGGATTTTTTTGGCCAATTTTTCCCCTTTTTTTTTGTAGTTTCATACCTATTTTGCACCTATTTATTAACCTTTTCCTGCTTTCATACCATTTTTACCCAGTTTTTACAATTTCATACCTATTTTGCTTCTGTTCTTCACTTCTTCACTTTTTCTCAAATCTTTTATCCTTAGATTAATTTAATGTCATATTGGTTTTACTATAAAAAGATCTACTGCTTATGTTT
Source organism: Scarus forsteni (assembly GCA_036419115.1). Lineage (NCBI taxonomy): Eukaryota > Metazoa > Chordata > Actinopteri > Labriformes > Labridae > Scarus > Scarus forsteni. Next base: position 4,546,908 of record JAZDUH010000283.1, read on the forward strand.
GTTTAAGAATACAGAAGATAAGAACATTAAAACAATCGCAGAGTAAATCACAATATTGGGGAAAAATATCTCAATTAGATTATTTTCTAAAATAGCTCAGCCCTACTCTTTAATATCATTTTTGTATTTTAATATCTTCACTCCTCTGCGTGTGTCCTTTCTCGTCCTGCTTTATTAATCACTGGTTTTGTGGGTAACTGTAACGCCTGATTATATATTTATAATAATTAATATATAAATGTTGTAAGTATTACAGAAGTCCATCCAGATTAAAGTTTCTCCCATAACATGACCTCTGAATTAGGCTGTTGATTTTTGCATTTATAATTTATTAATATTATTATTTATTAGAGATGCATATTATTTGGTTTGATATTGTATCAGTGGACTCTTTCATTATTGCAGATAGTTACAGCTGAAATATCATCCACATATCAGCAAATTAAAGAAATGTTCAAAACTCATACACCTTCTCATCAGTGCAGGGGAACATTTAAATACTGAGGGCTTCATTTTTGAACGAGCTAAAAGCTGTTTACACTTAAAGAAATGAGGCCATTTTATTAAGCACAGAGCTCATCTCTTGACCTGAAACATCGGTATCTGCGATAATGAATTAAAAATATTGGCACAACAGATATCAGTGATAATCCCATAACATACATCCCTAATCTGCACCCACACCTGCAGACTGAGCAAATACAAAAGCTTGATCAGTTTTCACATGTATCAGTGACGGTGTGGACTTAATGTTCAAAAGTTTGTCACTAAAAGTTTACTGTTAAGACCCAAATGAAAAAATCGTCCGAGTGTTCCAGTCTGAGCTTTGAACAAAGAAACAGCTGTGGTGTAGGTAACACTGTGAGCTAACGGCTCAAATATTGTTTTAATATTATTAATATTCAGAAACACTGAAGGACACCAGTCCATTTTATTAAGCACAGAGCTCGTCTATTGACCTGAAACATCAGATATCAGCAAAAATCCAAGATCGAACATTTTAAAGATTTATTCACTTTTTCTGGATCTTTGTTGTGTTTAGATTTTTGTTTTTGTTTGTCTTCAGCATGTGAACGTGTTAAAAACCAGAGACAGTGCTGTTTGTAGGTTTATGTAGATCACAGGTGTGTGTGTGTGTGTGTGTGTGTGTGTGTGTGTGTGTGTGCGTGTGTGTGTGTGTGTGTGTGTGTGTGTGTGTGTGTGTGTGTGTGTGTGTGTGTGTGTGTGTGTGTGTGTGTGTGTGTGTCTGTGTGTGTGTGTGTGTGTGTGTGTGTGTGCGGGTGTGTGTGTGTGTGTGTGTGTGTGTGTGTGTGTGTGTGTGTGTGTGTGTGTGTGTGTGTGTGTGTGTGTGCAGCAGCCTCACCTGGTGCAGCAGGTCGGCCCTCAGCGTCTGCCTCCGGCGGCTCTTACGGGCCGACGCTCTGTTTCTCTCCCTCCTCATCAGCCTCCTGCTGTCGTCCTCACAGCTCTGAAACACCCAGGTGAGACTCAGGTGAGACTCAGGTGAGGCTCAGGTGAGACTCAGGTGAGACTCTGATGGAGACTTCAGCAGCTCCATGTAGGGATGTATGCCATTATGATTTTATCGATACAGATACTCCTTATAGGTATCGATACTCTTATCGATACTACAACACGAAATTTTGTGTAAAAAATAAAGACTTTATGAGATATTAAAAGATTCAACCTTTTTTTATTAACACAAGGTAATAATAAAGCTTTAACAGAACAGAAGTAATGCATTACAAATGCTTCTAAGGAGATGGCATAAACCCCTTCATGCCGCCCAACAGACTGCATGTACAGACAGACCCATATATCAGTGGGGCTAAAATCACTGCTGTCATGATGACTACTAGGGCTGTCTCTTTATATTAGATAGTCAAATAACTGTTTGAATATGGGGATAAATATCTGTAACCGAATATTAAATAAATATTCAAATGTAAAATATTAAGTGTAGCGGCACATCAGGCCTGGAGCAGTGGACCGTTTCATCCAACAGAGGGCACTGTGAGCGCAGCTTGACCGTCAGACACATCCGCTGCTCTCTTGACCTCAGTAAACAAAGAGTTTCCACTCCGAGCGGACATTAGCAGCTCTGAATCATCTGAGGAGAGCTGTGCTGTCGGCTTTTCATCCAAGTTATACGGCCCGCTTCGTCAAGAGTTTAACCCCGTGTGACTGTGTTGTTTTTGGCAGGGTTTTACCAAAGGGGAGGATAATAGAGTCTCTGTCTCTGTTGGTGCTGCAGTCTTTAGTGTTAGCCGGGCTGCTAACTCTACTCGTGTTGCTATAGCAATCCAACAGCCTGCACTCCTTTAGCTTTATACTATGCGCGCTGCAAGTGTTTGGTGATGTTGTCAGTATTTCCCCCCTTGGACACAACTTCTCTCTGACAAAGATTGCATCAGGCCGAGTTTTCATTAACTTTGCTAAAGTGAGCCCAAACCTTCGGGTGCTTAGCCCTCACAGACACGCTTGAGCCGGACGGCGGGAGTGTCATAACTACGTGACAGTTGAAGAGACGTTTAAGTACCGATAACAGTGCCGTTTTTCCAGATTCTTAACGGTGTTCGGGTACCGACCCAATTAGGGACTAGTACATTAAAGTACCGGTCCACGGTATACATCCCTAGCTCCATGTCCCAGAGCTCAGATCAGCTCAAACTGGTTCATTCACTCCAGAGGCTCCACACGCACCAGATCTCAGTCCAGTAGAGCAGCTGTGGGATGTGGTGGAGCAGGAGAATCTCCTCCTGGAGACATGGACCAACTTCTCTGAGGTGAAGGAGGTCTAACCTTGACCAGAGAGGTGTGCCTAATGAGGTGGCCGGTGAGAACATCTGTTTTCCTTCAGGTCAGTTTGTCAGATTTAGCTTCATGGACAGACGGACAGACAGATGAACGGACAGACAGACAGACAGACAGACAGACTAACAGACAGACCGACAGACAGACAGACTAACAGACAGACAGACAGACAGACTAACAGACAGACAGACAGACAGACAGACAGACAGACAGACAGACAGGTGGTACAGGTGTCTTACCTCACAGACGTGGACCTCTCTGCAGGAGGACTCACTGTGGGTCATGTCTGCAGCTTCAGCCTGGAGGACCTGCTGCTCTGAGAGGCTGCTGCTCAGAAACTGATGTTTCACTTCTGTTTCCACTTCTGTTAGAAACACAGAGACTTCACTGAAGTCAGCTGACACGGCCAGGAGAGGACGGGAGGGGAGGAGGTTAAGGGGTGAAGGTAAAGGGGATAAGGTGAAGGGGTGAAGGTGTTAACGGAGACAGATGTGTTTGGGATGTTCATGAGTTCATTCATTCTTGTTTCAGTCAGAGTATCATGGGTTAGCCTCACAGAGCAGATGAACCTGCCTGATTCTGAAGTCATGCAGCCTCTATTGTCCAACGGTTTCACTTGGCTTAACGAACCAATCAGGGAAGAGAGGAAGTGACTTGACAGGAAGTGAAGTTCTCAGTTATACTTGGTGAAATCTGCTCTCATAAGTTTACATCATAGGGATAGTCTTTGACGAGGTTCATGTCAAATATAAGAGTTAATGAATCATCTGTGGTATGATTTGATGTGAAACAATAGTCTAAAGGTAGTTAAGCTAACGGCTAACAGCGTTAGCTGCCACGGCTAACGGCTAACAACAGTCGCTAACAACTGCTGGCCGTAGTGGCTTACAGCCAATAACTTGTTTGCCTTGTAAGCTGTTAGCCATAGCAGCTAACGGTTAGGTGCGTCGGTGGTGCAGTTGGATAGTGCACTTGGTCAGTGATCAGGAGGTCGCAGGTTCAAGCCCAGCTCCGGGTGTCACATGGCAATGTGTCCTTGGGCAAGACACTTAACCCCAAGTTTCTCCCACTGCTGCGTCAGTGGAGTGTAAATGGACATGAAAGGTGAATGTGTTAGAAATACTGATGGATAACTAACATGGACACTCTGAACCATCAGTGAGTGAATGTGAGAGTGAATGGGTGTGAATGGGTGTGAATGGGTGTGAATGGGTGTGAATGGGTCGGTGTGACCTGCGGTGTAAAGCAGCTTTGAGTAGTCAAAGACTAGAAAAGAGCTAAATAAGCTCAAGTACATTACACACAACTGACGCAATAGTTGTGTGTAATGGTAGGAAACTGCAGCTGGAACAAAGTCTGAATTTCCTCCTGTGAACTCGGTGAAACCTCACCACCCCCGAGTTGACAATGGAAGATGGATGCCCCCAGTGTGAACAGTTATTTAGCTCCTGTAATAATCCATTTATTGTCACTTCTGACTGGGGTGTGTGGCTCTAGATCAGCTGTATACATAGTATTGTGAGACTTATATTTACAAAAATGCTGCCATAGTGATAATCACATTCTTCATGTGATATTTGTGAACAACAACACAGGGCGTGCTAACAACAGCTAACAATAGCCTGGTAGATCGGCATGTTTTTTTCAGACTTCAACTGGAACGCCGATAAGTCTGAGATGATGTCACTCCCAGTTCAGAGGTTACTTGAACGCAGCATCATGACAGTCGCCGCGCGTGCTCATGGGTAGCAGAGTCTTTATGTAGGCAGTAACAGATTCTCTTCACAGCACCTTTAAATATTTTATTTATTTTTCCTTTTAAGTTGATTTAACTCAAAGATTCTTCATAACCTGCTGACTTCTTGTTTTAATGTTTGTATCTGATGTTCCTGCTGCAGTGTAAGAGCAGCTGAGGCCTCAGGGATCATAAAGTCTGATCCTGATTCTGTAGACCAGGTTCTCCATGTGCATGCCTGGTTCTCTCTGGGGACTCCAGCTTCCTGCCTCAGATTAAAAACATGTTCATGAGTTGACTGGTGAGTCCAGATTACCCTTAGGTGTGACCGTCTGGTTTTCTGTCTCTGTATGTGGCCCTGTGATTGGCTCAAGATGACCCCGCCCTTCGCTCAATGTCTGCTGATAGGCTCCGCCCCCTAAGTGGAGTAGACGATGGATGCTCCGTCTGAGATGAACTAAACATTTATGATAGATAAATAGATTTTAGTTTTGATCTTTTTTTTCTGGAGGATCATTAACACACACAGATCGAGTTTTTATTCTTTAATAAAAGTCAGAGGTGTTCCTGAGGTGGACCAACGCTTCAGTCGACCCTGCAGGGACCAGAACTGAACTTTAAAATGGGTAAATATGTGACAGCACAATAATCCTGTTCAGTTTTCCCTGCACAACTTTTTTAATAAACTTATTTAATGTAAATCATTAACTTTTCTTTCTCCCCATGAGACTTTAACGCTCCTGTTTAGACCCCAAAATGTAAAAATATTCAGTGTAAAAAAAGAAAAATACTTTTAAAAAACAGCTGTGTCTTTGAGCACTGAATACTGAGGGCTCTGCACATGCGAAAATCTTTGCTCATATTTTAACCATTAAATTCTTGTGCTGTGATTTAAAATCTTTTTTATTCTCTATTTGTCTATTTTAGTCTTTTATTTGTTAGTATTGCTCTCATCATTTTAGCTCCTTTGTTTTTATTGATTTCTTTATGCTGTTAACAGACTGGTGTCTTTACTTTAATTCTGATTGTTTTATTTTTGCTTCTCCGTATGTTATTCTCTTCATCTTTTCATAGAAAGCTTTAAAGCTTGTTTTATTGTTCTCTTTCTTATAATCTCCATTCTTTTTTCACATTTGTTTTGTTTTATCTTTTATTTTGGTGCTCATGGTCTCTTTAGCAGGTTCTTGTATTTTCTGGGTTTCTATGACAACGACCCTCAGTTTTATTCTTTTGTGTTTGTCTTAAATGTTTTTGATTTTAATTCTGTTGTGTTTTTCTGTCTTTATGTTCCTGCCTTTGTAAACCTGTTTTTAAAAGTTCTATACAAATAAAGTTAATTATAGTAAATTGATGTTTAGCCCATCATGACTCAGAGTCCACCTTTATGACTCAATCCTTTATTAAAGAATGAAAAAAAACATTTTTCTTTTTCAAATCTGTTTCTGAGCTCTTTAAAATAAAATATCAGGATATAAAACAGACTAAATAAATGCAGACGTGTTTATAGTTTAGTAATATTTCATATACTCAGAGTTTATACGTGTTCTTCCCCTCCACGCTGATGTGGACCAACAACAGGACGGCCCAGCAGAGTCCTAAAAGTCTCTAAACTTCCCCAGAAAGTGTTTGAAGAGTCTGAGACAGAAAGGTTTCTGTATCAGGTCTCTGTCCCAGACCAGGTCCACCTCAGACCAGGTCCTCCTCAGACCAGGTCCTCCTCAGACCAGGTCCACCTCAGACCAGGTCCTCCTCAGACCAGGTCCCGGTCCTTGTGTGTTCATGTTCAGATAATTAAAAGAGTTTAATGACCGACAGCCCAGAGGGGTATGGATGGGATTTACTCTGATCCTTAAAGTCCTCAGACCAGATCCCCCTCAGACCAGGTCCTCCTCAGTCTGGTCTGCAGGTCTGAGGTCCTCCTGAAGGTCACTGGTCGTCTCCTCCCTCCTATTCCTCAGTGGGACGTAGCAGTCGCCCTCTTCCGCTTCCTCCACGGCTCTTTTGATTGGCTGCCTGCTCCGTCTGGCCCCGCCCTCTGTGTCTGATTGGCCGAGCACCTCTCTGTGGATCTCCACGGTGGTGGGGCTGGGCCTCATGTGCAGGACCTGGCAGAGGCCCTCAGCCTGGGTCTGCAGGGTGTGGATGGACTGTAGGAGACATCAGCCAATGAGAGGGCAGCTCGAGCCTGAGCCAATCAGTGATGAGACTGCAGGTGAGTCTTACCTGTACGACCTGGACGGCCTGCTGCACCATCAGAGGAGCTTCTGCAGAGAGGCCGCTCATGAGGCCCCCTGTGAACAGACGGAGGGTCGGATTATTTCTGTGGAGCAGCTGGGAGTCAGAACTCAAAGAAATAAATAAACCATAAATAAATACATAAAAACAAATAAAATAAATATATTAAAATATATTAAAAATACATAAATACACACATAATTAAAAATAAGTAAATAAATACATAAATAAATACATGAATAAATAAATACATAAAAACAAATTAAATAAATATATAAAAATGTATTAAAAATACATACATAAATAAAAAAAATACATAAATAAATACATATATAAATTAATAAAGACCAGCGTACCCAGCTGAGGGTCTCTGCTCAGCTCCTGAGCTCTGATGCTCTGCTCGTACAGACCCTGAAACACAAACACGTCAAACATGAGAGAAGAAAAAAAGACGTTTGCTGCTTTCAGAGGAAACAGCAACACTTTAACACGGCCATCAAACTTTATTTAAACTTTAAATTCAGATTCTTTTTAAGGCCCAGTCGACCATCTGACAGAAACTTTAAGGACAAACAGAGTTCATGTTTAAACACTGAAATCTAAAATCTGATCCTCCAGATCACTCCTGCCTGACATGTTGTCACAGTCCACAGAGAAGTTTTACTTTAGGACTTATTTATATATAATTTAATTTTATTGAAATATTTCCTTTGCATAGATGCAACACACACATGAAAACACCAACCACAAACATCAATCAGCACATGGAGTCTATCAGAGCATTAAGTAAAACTAAATACATGATATTTGGAAATAGAAAAAATAATACAAGTGTAAAAGTTATGATAGATGTACGGAAATAGAACATGTTTATGAGAATAAGTTCTTAGGAGTGATTATAGACCACAATAGATATATACATCTATTATAGATGATATATCAGGGTTCCTACAGCTCAAGCCAAGTTAAATTCAAGACTTTTTAAGACTTTTTAAGGCTTTTTAAGGCCATTTGAAATCAAATTTAAGACCAAGTCGACAAAGAACCACAATTGAAAAAAACAAAACAAACAAACAAACAAAAACACCACATGAATTACCTGGGAGGCAATTTTAACCCAATGTTTATTTGAAATAAAACATCACTTTTTGCCTTCTTTTTAACCCCGTTTTTAAAACTTCATGCCTATTTTAGCCCCATTCATCTTTTTTTGGCCACTGTAAAAACCATTTTGTAATTTTTACATGGTTTTTGAAATTTAATTTCAAATTTAATTCCCAATTTTGCTGCCATAATCAATTTTCCTAAGCCACTTTTTGATTTTTTGCAATTTCATACCTATTTATTAACCTTTTTACCCAATTTCATCCCTCTTTTTTACCTCTATTCACACACTTTGTCCCACTTTTGGACCATTTTTACCTTTTCTTAAACCCATTTTTACAACTTTCTACCTATTTTGCCCCTATTCATCTTTTTTGGCAACTGTCAGAACCATTTTTGGAATTTTTACATGGTTTTTGAAATTTAATTTCAAATTTAATTCCCAATTTTGCTGCCATAATCAATTTTCCTAAGCCACTTTGGGATTTTTTTTGCCAATTTTTCACCATTTTGTTCCCCTCTCTGCAGTCACTGTAGGTAGAATAAAGACAGGAGCCTGCTCTGAAAGATCCTGGTGCAACCACATCACCGTTTAGTTCTTAAACTTAAATTTAAATCTTACTCATGAGGACAAATTTTTAAGACTTTTGAAAATTGGATTTAAGACATTTTAATGCCAATTAAGGCCTTATTTTTAGAAAAATGAATTTAATGCCTTTTAAGACTTTTCAAGGATCCACTGGAACCCTGTATATATCTATTATAGATTATAGACCACAAACTGTGTTGGAATACTACGTGAACATAGAAATCTGTCATCTACCTCATACGTGCACTGAGCCTCCGTCGTGCTGTGCACCAGTCTGCGTCTCATCCTGTAGATATCCTGCATAATTGTTAATTTTCCTTTTTTACTTAGACTATTTTTTGTCTAAAAATAAGTGAAATAAGCAAAGGCTTCATCCTACACCTGTTGGGGTTAATGCAGACACTAACTTAACACTGATTCACTCTGTAGTTTCTCACTTTAATGTTTGTAAGATTTCATGTTTAAAGTGACCAAACTAAACTAAATAAGTCCATACTCCACTCTCTGATCCTCAGTTTGTTAGTTTAGTTGCTGATGTAACATCGATCATGTCCATCCCCTCCAGCTCTGGTTGAATTTAACCTCCTGGATCATTTTCTCCATCCTGTAGATTTTCTCTATGAGGTGGAGTTCTCTTCCCCACTCCTTCACTTTTTCTGCTGCTGTCAACACTTTTACCAAGTTTATGTCTTTCTCTCACATGTTCTTCAGTTAGATTACACAAACACAGGACTGTACAAGAAACAAGAATCGAATATCAAAGTATTTTAACCAATGGATCATCTGATTTTATCACATAATAGTATATGATGAAATAATGATGATATATGATGAAATCAAAAATCAGATTTTTCCAACAGAACTCCTCCAGATCTGAGAAGAGTGGACGTGTGGAGTAATTTAAACATGTTTATCCACTCTTCATCGTTAAGTTTCATCTTAAATTCTGATCTCCATTTTTGTTTTACATATTTAGTTGAATGTTTATTTAAATCAAACTGTTATATAAGCTCAGATCTTCGGGTAGTGGCCTTCTGATAGTAGCCAAAGTTAGAACTACGACACGGTGAAGCTTCCTGAGCGCCACCTACTGCTCACATCTTTAAAAAGCAAACTCAAGACCTACCTTTTTAGTCTAGCTTTAAGCTGATTGTATATATTTATTATTGTTATTATTATGATTATTTTTATTTAATATATTCATTTAAACCCTCTTAATATGTTTTATTATTCAATTAAGTTCAGATTTTATCTTTTGGAATTTTATTATCTGTTTATTTTCTTTCCACCGTCTCACTTCAGCACATTTGATCTCATTTTAGCATATTACTATTTAAAATGCATTTTATTTACCTATTTATTTATTTTCATCTTATTTATTATCAAGATTTTTATTTATTTATTTTTTTAATTCCTTTAGTCTTAGCTCCAGTGTTTCCTCTTACTCTGTTAGAACCTCTTCTTCATGTCTTTGTGTGTTTGTTTGTGTGTTTGTGTTGAATGTGGACTGTGAAAGTGTGTGTGTGTGGGGTCGGGTTGTATTTTTCACTGTATGTCATTTTTACCTTTTATTCTTTTATTTTCTTCATTTCTGTGTGAAGAACTTTGTGCTACAAAATTTAGTATGAAAAGTGCAGTACAGATAAAGTTTGACAAAGTTCTGTCTCTGGTCTCTTTACATGTATTAATCATGATTTGAATCACACCGTTCACTTCTCTGGATACATCTTTATCTTGTTCACATAGTAATCCCTAAGTTGTAGGTGCCTGTAGAATTATTTTTTATCTAAATCATATTTTTCTTTTATATTTTGGAAACCCTCCAGCTGTCCGTCCTTCGCTGTTCACCTTTTAAATATCGAATCCTGCTGGTTTGAAAATTAAGAACTTCTTTAATTTAATAACTGTTAAAGTTTAAATGTCATTTTGGACTCTCTCTTTTCTTCACCTTCAGATAAAATCCTTTATTTCTGTTTATTTCCTCTGTGTCTGCGGTTCTTAATCTTTCTGTGAATTTGGATGTTTATTTTTCCAGCTGTTGTAAAGGAGAATTTCTGTTACAGACAATAAAGAAAAAATCTGTCATCCAGATTTTAAAAACCTTTTTATGGATTAACTGAATCACAGAGGACATGTGATGTTTTCTTCTTTTGCTTTTATCACAGCCTCGTTATTTAAACACAGAGTTTATCTGTCATTTATTTTAATTACTTTATGGAGAGTTTTTGATTTACTGCAGTTTAAAACTCAGAAACTGAGTTCTGATCCTGGTGTAGTTTCTCTAAAGTAGTTTAACCCTTTCAGTCCCATCCTCTCCTTAAAGACGATCAGCTGGACTCACCATCAGTTTCCGCTCAGCCTTCAGGCCGTGGATCACCTGCTGCAGGATCCTCCTCGGGTATGAGCGGCGCCTCCTGGTGGTCTCCACGATGGTGTCGTCCAGCAGGCTCTCCAGATCAACCGCCTCGCTCTCTGGAGGTAAAGGGGTCAAAAAGAGACTTTTATTTTAAATAAATTAATAAACGTTGATGTTTGACTGCAGAGGAACAACCTTCATCGTCAGGAGCTTCGTCCCAGGGTTTCCCGTTCACCAGAACGTTCTCCTGCACAGCGGCCTCAAAGTTCTACACACACAAACATTTTATATTACAGACAAAAATATAAATATAAACATAATAAACACATAAAAACGTCTGTATTTATATTACAGCTGTCAGAAACACAGTGACAGTCTGATTATCCACTCTGCAGAGATTCAACATAGAAAAATATTTTTTATTCTTCTAATTTCATCTGAGCACAAACAAAATTCTGAGTTTATATATCAACAACATTTAGAGATAAAACTGTTAACAACTTAAAGTATGACTTTTTCTTACTATGTTCTCATCATTTTATTATCAGAGCATAAAAATGTGATTGAATCAAATATTTACAATTATATATAAAATATATTACAAATATTCATCTGACAAACTGTTTGTTTGGTGTGAGGAGCTTAAAGAGTCTGTGGGAGAGAATCCAGTTTCCTCTTAAATAAAAAATAAATATTCATTCATTCATAAATATATAATAAAAGAAGTTGTTTAAAAGAAACAGATTATGGAAACGGCTTTAATAAATAATAAACTACAAAAACAGGGTTTGCTCTTTAACTTAAACATGGAAGTTATCTCAACAGCTGAACGGGTGTAAACTGGTTTTATGCTATGAAACAGACAAAATAATAATACTCTCATGTTTGCTGATGATCTGGACATTTTCTCTGACAGTAAAAAGAAAACCGTCCTGTAGATGTAAAAGAGACGAGGACTCAGTTTGTCAAAGTTTCTCCTGTCAGGGTAAAGGCTTCTTAAGAACAAAATAAAATTAGAAACATCTTTATTGTTAATCTGACTTATAGAGGCAGTGCAGTGTGATTTATACAGCTCTGACATCCTTCATCAAACACTTTTATATGAGTAAATGTGCATTTAAAGGTATAAAACCCTCTATATATGAATAAAATTGTATTTATAGGTTTAAAAAAAGATGCACACAGAAGTTATATTAATCTTAAAATGCTGCATTGAGGATTTTATTGAAGAAATCAGGAGGAGTGCCAGAGGATTTTTGTTCTGCAGGGCTTTACTCTTCATCCTCTCTTTACAACTCTGGTGTATAAATTTAAATAAAAACTTTTATGTATCTCTATAAATGACTGACAGAGTCTCAGAAGTCCAGCTTAGTTCACCTGCAGACACTGACATAGATGTCTTTAATAACACTGTTTTTAATAAGTTGTTGTGCTTGTTTGTATTTGTTGTTTTATTTATGGACCGTCAGTCTGTCAATAAAGTATCACATCATATCACAATCAAACTATACAAATATAGATATTAATAAATCTCTAAGATGTTGGATGGACCGCCAGCAGCTCCTGTAGGATAATAAGAGCATTAATATAGAAATAAATAATAAAATAAATAAATATATATATATGTATCTGACCTCCAGCCGCTCCTGTATGATAATAAGAGCAGTAATATAGATGTAAATAATAATATAAATAAATAATAAAATAAATAAATCAATAAATATATCTGACAGCCAGCAGCTCCTGTAGGTTAGTAAGAGCATTAATATAGATATAAATAAAATAAATAAATAAATAAATATCTGTTTTACAGCCAGCAGCTCCTGTATGATAATAAGAGCATTAATATAGATATAAATAAATAAATAAATAAATAAATATCTGTTTTACCGCCAGCAGCTCCTGTAGGATTTCCCGCCCTTTGTCCTCCGGGATGTCCGTCTGTCCGTCCAGAACCTTCCTCAGGACGTCTTTGTACCTGTCGATGTACTCGATTACTTTTCTCCTGGACGTTACTCGCACCCTGAGCTCTTTGTTTGTTTCTGCTCCGCTCGCAGCTTCACCCTCCACGGCCGCCATCTTTACCGCCAACTCCTTCAAACAGGCGGAAATCCCTGGTCCGTCCGTGGACTCGGTCCCCCTGCGTCGTGGACAGGTTCCGCCCTGCAGTAAGCGGCGGTAAGAGGACATTTTCGGTAAAAGTCGCAGTTTTTAGAAACTTTGTGAAGTTTGTGTTGATTTTGTTTTTCCATTTGAGGTTTGATGGAGTCTGGCTTCGTGGACTGTCACTGCCACATAGCAGCCCGTGAGTTTGAGCAGGTAGGAACCAAGTTACTGAAGAGAAACACCACGCTGTAATGTTTTCATCTTTAAACAGAAACAACAAAAACATTAACACTGATAATAATAACTTTATTTCTATAACACCTTTAGAAACAGAAACAACAAAAACATTAACTCTGATAATAATAACTTTATTTCTATAACACCTTTAGAAACAGAAACAACAAAAACATTAACTCTGATATTCAGTACCAGGCTTTAAGCTTGTGCACAGGTGCAGTTAGAACAACACCAACATCTACATTACAATAGAAATGGGAGAAATGCCATTAGAACAACGAGCTCTGGGTTAATTTAACCCTTTCATGCATGAATTACAATATCCAAAAGAATACTTTTTCATTTCTTCTTTTTACTTTTCAAACAAGTAAAAAATCTGTTATTTTTTCAGCATTACAATGTTGAGTAGTTTTACATCCATCCACTTCACCATAGATCAAAATACTAATTAGAACTTAACAAAGCTCCACAAACAGGTCTTTGACAAACATTAATTACAAGGAAATAAAAGAAAAGGCAAATTTGAAGTTTATCTATTGATGTTAAATCAAACTATTAACTTACGAATTACACCAAAATTTAAAATAACATGCAAAATGATGTCAGATCTAAATACCAAATATGCCCTTCGTCCACTGTTTTAGATTTATGATGCAATATTCCAATGTGAAAAAAAAGGGCAAAGATCTTAGTTAAATGAAACCAAAGACAAGGGTTTGGAAATTCAACAACTGGTAGTTGGACATGGTACTGCAACTCAAAGGGTATAAAATGTATTCCAAATATCTGTCAACTGTAGAGCACACTAGGGCTGAAAGATTTATCGTTTTCAGATCGAAATCACAATTTTAGACAATGCAATTTTGTGATCGCCAAAGCTGCAATTTTTTGCAGCGCTCCTGACTGACTCAGGATCTGTTGTGTCAAGTATTATACACATACTGTTTTACAGATCTGCAGACAATCTATATGTTAAAAGTGCTGGTAAGCAGGTCAACAACACAAAGCCTCTGTTTAGGAGTAGAAGTTAATGAAAACAGATTATTTATCATCACTATTGAAGGTGAATAATGTGTTAAGTGTTTTTCATCATGTATTTCCTTACTGTTGTCTGTACTGTAAACAAAGGGAATTTTGCACTGAAGCTTGATTTGAAAAAAAATCATGAATTGCAATATCTGACAGAAAAATGGAAATTAGATCTTTTCCTAAAATCGTTCAGCCCTAGTGGACACCATGCATGAAAGGGTTAGAAAGATATGCTGAAACCCTGTTGGGAAAAGGAGAGGAGAGAAACAAAAAGCTTTGGGTGGATAAAAGAAGACGATATAACAGCAGTAAACATCAGTCCAACAGTTTCACTCTCAGTGACACAGCCGTGGACACTTCCTCACACTGCTAAACAAAAAGAACAAAGAAAAGGGATTCATTTTACAGCCACACTTGATTAAAGATTACATAGAAAGCAACTATTTTGATTACATTCAGATATATACGGACGCATCCAAAAGTTCAACCCACAGAATAGGCATTTCATTCATAGTTCCAGAGTTCAACATTACAGTTTGCAAAAGAATCAGTGACGAGTTATCGCTGTATACAGGGGAGATGATGGCGTTATTGTTAGCAGTTCAGTGGGTTGAAGAGGACAGACCCTGGAAAACAGTGATATGCTCATCTTTGATCAACATTAAATATGGACACTCAGACAGCAGGAAAGACATTTTACTGGAAATACAACAAACAATATTCAGAATCCAAATGATGGGACTAAGAACAACATTTGTATGGACACCAGCTCACATAGGCCTGAGTGGAAATGAAGCAGCTGACAGGTGTGCAAAAGAAGCAACAAGAAAGAGTCACATTGACATACAAGTACCTTTTAGTAAAACAGAGATGAAGACCAGAATTAAGCACAAATTAAAAGAAAGGTGGCAAAAACAATGGGAAGAAGAAAGAACAGGCAGATGGTACTACAGAATTCAAAGACAAGTAGGAGTGATGAGACAGACAACAAGATCTCACAAAGAAGAAACAGTTATCTCAAGATTAAGATTCGGTCACTCTGGACTTAACAGCACACTCTTTAAAATAAAGAAGCATATTTCAGGAAACTGTGATTATTGTGACCAGCAGGAAACTATAGAGCATGTGGTACTGTCTTGTCCAAAGTATGATGTTGAAAGAAGGGAACTTATGTCAAACTCAGAGAAATGAAGTTGAGACTGGATTTAAGAGACATTTTACAGAGAAATTCAAGTGATAAATGTTATGATGCACTATTACAGTATCTTAAGAGAACGAATTTGATGACGAGAATATAATTTTTTTTTTATTATTAATTTTAGTTAGTAGAATAAGTAGATTTTAGTTAGATTCCCGATCCACACTCCATACCAGTTGGTGGCGGTAATGCACCAGAACGTTGTTTGCCAACCGCCATAAAACACCGAGAAGAAGAAGAAGAACGTTAACTCTGTTTAACTCGGTGTTAATAATCACTGATTATACAATTATAATCTAATATAATAATAATAATAATGATCTGTTCTTCTGTTTAAAGGACCTGGAGGATGTGCTTCAGAGGGCCAGAGAGGTCAGTCCTTATGAAAGTTCACCAGTTTATTTATTTAAATTATTATTTATATTTATTTTAACAGGGAGTCCTTATGAAAGTTCACCAGTTTGTTTATTTAAATTATTATTTATATTTATTTTAACAGGGAGTCCTTATGAAAGTTCACCAGTTTATTTATTTAAATTATTATTTATATTTATTTTAACAGGGAGTCCTTATTAAAGTTCACCAGTTTATTTATTTAAATTATTATTTATATTTATTTTAACAGGGAGTCCTTATGAAAGTTCACCAGTTTATTTATTTAAATTATTATTTATATTTATTTTAACAGGGAGTCCTTATGAAAGTTCACCAGTTTATTTATTTAAATTATTATTTATATTTGTTTTAACAGGGAGTCCTTATGAAAGTTCACCAGTTTGTTTATTTAAATTATTATTTATATTTATTTTAACAGGGAGTCCTTATGAAAGTTCACCAGTTTGTTTATTTAAATTATTATTTATATTTATTTTAACAGGGAGTCCTTATGAAAGTTCACCAGTTTATTTATTTAAATTATTATTTATATTTGTTTTAACAGGGAGTCCTTATTAAAGATCACCAGTTTATTTATTTAAATTATTATTTATATTTATTTTATCAGGGGCCACTGAGGGAGTATGTTTAAAAAAAAAAAACAGATTAAACCAAACCAACATTCAGACTCTGTTCCTAAACTAAAACTTTAGTTTAATAAAACTGTTTTTGCAAACACGTCCACGAGACTGAAGCCTGAACAACAGAAATAAGAGGACAGATCATTAGGTACAGCCTTATGGAGAGTTTATCCTTCTGCTGGGTTAAGAGGAGCAGACAAGTCGTTCAAAATGAACAATTGAAACAAAACTGGTTAAAAAAGGGGATGAGCAGCTTAAAATAATGCTAAAAGCAACAAAAATAAAATATAAAATAGCTAAAAGAATAAATAGAAAATGGCTCTAATGATTTATAAAATAGCTACAATTGTTTTAAATTGGCAAAAAAACAGTTTTTAAACAACGAAAATAAGTAATAAAACAGGTAAAATAGATTATGAAAAATAAAACTGCACAAATAAGTTGTAAAACAAATGTATTTTTTTAAAACAGCTGAAGTGTGTTTTTAACACTCAGAGAAAGCAAAATAAATTATTAGATAGCAAAAATAAATTCTAAACCAGTAAAGTTGAAATGCAGCACAGCTGAAATAAATTTAAAATCAGCAAAAGTGATTTATAAAACAGCTAAAATATATTTTAAACCAGTAAAATTAAAATGCCTAAAAGCTGAAATAATAAAAAAACAGCTGAAATAAACTTTAATCCAGCAAAATGTTTTATAAAACCTCTTTAATGATTTATGAAGCATCTTAAAATTGTATATATTTATCTATAAATGCAGTTCTGCATATGTGTTTTGTTTGTTTGACACTGTGTTACTTTTAAGTAAATGAACCCCTGCAGTGGTGAAAATGGCCGGACTGTTGAACTCCGTCCGTCTGTGTTTGTCGGCAGGCCGGCGTGGACACTCTGGTGGCGGTGACAGAAGAGGTCGGAGAGTTTGAGCGAGTCCTTCAGCTGCAGCTTCGGTTTGTAACAACGAGCTTAGACTCTTTACTGTGTCTGCAGCTGCTGTTAACAAACTGTCTCTGCCTTTTAAATTTGATATAAAATCATGCTTTTTAGACCAAAGGGCTCAGATCACCGATCTAACCGTTAAAAACTGAATTAAAGTTTAAGCAGCAGAGTCTGAGTTTGAGGTTTGGACTGTCAGAAGTTTACGAGTTTATTCTCCTTCAGCTCTCACACCGTCGTATCTCCTCAGGCCTGACCGGTGCTCAAATATTCATTATGATTTTGTTTTGTGCACTCTAAGGGTTTTTTTTTTTTTCTTTGGAAAACTGTTTTCTCAGTTTAGTTTTAAGGTTTACTGCTCAGGCACAACGAAAACAAACTTTTTATTGTGTTATAAACGTCATCTTAGTATAAGTATCTGAACAGTCTTTCTATGTCACTACATCTGTCTATAAAACAAATAACTGCCTCCATGAAGGCATCAGATATGTCTTTTACAAAATTTACACTTGTTCAGAACAGCTGGTTTTGGGGGCGGTCGCCTTCATATGCTAATGATCTGCAAATTCATGCTGGTTAACAAATAACAGAAAAGCTCATTTTCCCCAAACATCACAGGCTAACACACAACATGCTAACCTCTGCACCGCAGTGGGACAGCAGTAACGTCCAGGCTAACGTTAGCACAAATGCAGGGGTAATGGAAGGGCTAAAGGAGTGATTATATTCAGCGAACTGTTAAACTTCTCCTGACTGATGTAAGAATGTTCACACACTGAAGTTTGTCCTTCAGAACATTGATGAACATGCTGTGAAGGTTTGTTCTGGTTCACTTCACCTGCTGTTAGCATTAGCTCGTAGCAATGAGCAACATGAATACACAGCATTACGATACTCACATTTTGATTGTCAGGTCTGGATTGTTGGTGCTGATAAATAAATCCAGGTGTGTTGTCTAATGTGACGTGTGGGCTGGAGGAAGGACAGACATAACTAACTAACCGTAAACATCCAACAGTGTGTCTGAAGTCTTTGTGATGACATGTCCCTTTAAAACAAACCAAACTGGTATAAACTGGATTTAAGAGTCCCAGTAGAGGCCGGCCTCTGTGGTTCAGTTTATGAATATTAAATGCTCATTATTTCAGCAGTTCAGGACGCTCAAAGTTCTTTTCTCAGGTGTTTAAATGTTTTTATTCTGGATCAGAGGAGGAGCATGAAGCTGAGAGCTCACAGGTCAAACTGTTGGTTATAAAGCAGAAACTCTGACTTATATTTCTGTATATGACAAATGTTTTCTTTTTCAGACCTGAAGAGAGAAACCTGATCCTAGAGACTCTGCAGTGTGCACAGATTTATTATTCCTGTAATGAATCTGTTTTGTTTCTACCTCTGCTCGGGCTGGATGTAAAGATCTTCTCTTCTGTTCCCACAGTTTTCCTGATCTGAGTCGCTCCGTGTTTGGGCGTCCACCCTCTGCAGGGCGGCGAGGGCTCGGGCGCCCTTGGCGTGAGCTGCAGGTATGAAAACGACTCCTCGCTCTTCGTTTGAGTCTCCAGGTAACTCGATGCTCTCGCTCTGAGTAACAGGAAGTTCAGCTCACCGAGGGGCGAGGGGCTGTGTGACCGAGGCTCGTTTTTATTTCATATATTTAGACTTTTTTTATAAATACAGCCCTGATCGGATTAAACAGCAATTAATCATTAATTAAATTAATCATTAATCCACAATTTATTCAGTTTGATGTTAAAAAGGAAACAGAAATGTCCCCTCTGTTCATTTGGCTGGACTTTTCACAGTTTTTGTTCTTATTTAATTTTAGTTAATTAAGTTTTAGTATTTAATTCAAGGCTCTTAAAGAGATAAGATTATTATTATTTAATCAGGCTTTTTTATTTTGATAGGATATGTAGTTTTGGCACCAGGTGATAGTTGGGCAGGTGAGTTAGGATGGACAGACATCTGGGAAGGTGAAAGTTTTTTTACCAAGAAGTAAAGAACACGCTAAGAACACGCTAAGAAAAGAACATGCTAAGAACATGCTAAGAACAAGCTAAGAACCAGCTAAGAGCGCTAAGAACACGCTAAGAACACGCTTTAAGAACATGCTAAGAAATACACACTTTAAGATGAGTTTATAGCATCTATGGTTATCTATAAAGCTTTATGTACTTCAGGAACAAGACAATTAAAACTAGAGCAAATTTCTTGTTAAACTTCATACTAGCTGACCAATCAAACCTAAGAACCTGCAACTATTAATTGGTCGTACGACATTTGGAAGCTTTTGTACATGAGTCCTCCAATCCTCGTACTCTCGCTGAAAAAGCTGCATACTAGCTGCGTTAGCCCGCCTCCTCCCTGTAAGTTGTTGAAAAGCTATAAGCGCTTAGCTACTGAACTATCATGGAGCATCAAAAGCCTAGAAATCTCTCGAATCCGCCTTCCCGCCTGTTATGTCACAGATTCTCCTCACAGCACCTTTAATCAGATTATTCATCAGATTCTCTCAGGGTTGATCAGGTAAACTTATTCGTTTGGCCATGCGGGAGATAAGCCTGCAAGGTCACCATCTCCACCATGAGAGAACAAGGTGACCCTGCAGATGCTAACCTTTTGTTGTTCTAACCTTTGACCCCTGCTGTGTCAATAGATGTTAGCCTGTTAGCCGCTAATCGCTAGCATTGTAAACAATTTAATCATGCTTTAAAATGTTTTTTTCTTTTTTCTTTTCAGGCTTTCTGGCGCGCTTAGACCAGCAGGTCAGTCAGGCCTCACTCAGCTGACACCGCCACTTTATTAGGAACAGCTCTCTGGTCCATGTCTCCATGACAGCATCACATCCCATAGCTGCTGCTCTGAGATCTGGTGACTGCTGATCAGTGTTGTGTGTAACATGTTACAGTAAGCGACTACTTAATCTGTGAAAAGTAAAGTAACAAACTGGAACTGCTGAATTGGTAATTCTGTAGAGACAGATCTGACACTGAAGCTGCCTTCTCAGCTGCTGCATTAGACACGAGCAGGGTTGCCAAGTCTGCTCGTTATAAGCCTCTAAGGGCCGTAAATCCCTTGAGTCACGGCTGTTTTTTTTGTTGTTTTTTTGGTCTTGTTTCTAAAGGTGAAGTTTCTTCTTGGGGCTCTTCTGTCTGTGTGAATCCTCCTGATTATCTTCCAGCTCCTAACAATAAAACAAAACACGACTGCAGTTTGTCCACTTCCTCGTTTCCTGGTTATCAAACACACTCATGCACATGGAGCATGTTCCAGAGCCAAAGTTGCCAAGTCTGCTGATTATAAGCGACGTTCTTTTCTTGAATAGATGCTTGGCATTGTGATATTGAAATGTAATGTAGACTAAAATTAACACACTCTATGTAGATTTCTCTTTTTAAAAAGTAATATATCACATTAGGAAAGGAAATAGAGGAGGTTGATTATTTTGAGCTTGTTTTTATCGACCTGTAAACTCTGGACAGGAGCTCTGATTCCACAGGGTATGTGACATTTAGTAAAATAAAGAGCACAAAAGAAATAACTGTTATGTTCTCTGTAGTAGAACTTTATGTAGGCCTTCACATTTAGGAACAGATATGGGGTTCAGTCCAAGGTTGAGCAATGTAAAAGTAACGAGTAACATGAAAGTTACTTTTCATAGAGGGTAACTAAGTAAAGTAAAGAGTAATGAGCAAACACTACTGTTTAAAAGTAACTACCCCATCACTGCTGTGGAGTTCAGTGAAGTCACGAGTGTGAGCTGATCTGAGTCCTGGACCATCAGCTCCTCAGACGTGTCAGGTCAGGTGACTTTATTTGTACCTGTAGTTAGATTCTTTTTTTTTTGTTACAACACAACACAGTAAACGAACACACAGAGTGCAGATGTGCAGTACACAGATAAAGGTAAAGTGCTGAAGGTGAGCAAAGTTCCACTTGAAAATAATCAAAACAAGTAAATCCTTAGAAACCACAGGACTGCAACATCATAATAAATAAATTTAAAAAAGGTGAATCACTAAAGGTGTAACAGGAGCTTCTCTAACTGCTCTCTGTACCTCTGAGAAATTACAACAAGCATCAAGCAGCAAAGAAAGACACGAGTTAAAACGTGACACACACACACTCTTATTCCACTCTGTAATCAATCAATCCATGTTTATTTCTTAAAGATACATAAAAATGCAACAGGAGGTAAAAGCTGTTCAGAAAAGATAAAACAGAATCAAACTAACATGAGCAGAAGAAGCCTTAGTCAGGGTTAGAAGACTTTTTAAAAAATGTAAATGTGCTTTATTTATACAGCCCTTTACAACAACCCTTTCAGTGAACTAGTGCTGTACAATAGGTGGAAGTAAAAAGCAATAAATAACACTATTAAAAATACATGAAAGCAATAAAAGCAATAAATAAAAAAAATCTATAAAATAAAGTAAAACAGAGTAAAGTAAAAGTGTCACCACACTACTGGGTATTAAAAGCCTTCCTAAATAAACTTGTCTTCAGTCTGGATTTGAAAAGGCCCGGGTCAGAAGTGAGTTTGTAGTTTAGATTAAAAAGACCAAAGTCAGTCTGGTCTGTTATAACGGCTGTGGGGACAAAACTGTTCCTGTAGAACTTTGTTTACACTTTAAAACTAAAGTCTTCCTCCAGAGGGGAGGAGCTGAAGTTGACCAAACAGAGGACTGGTCTTTAAAAGAGCGAGCCGCTCCACCTGGCTGATGCACAGGTCTGCAGACTCACCTGTTGGACTCTTTACTGTCTGAAGGTTTCCAAACCACGTCCCTGTTTCCTCTCCATCATCTACAACCACTCTGACCTCTGAGTTGAGTTGCTGCCCTGTGATTTTCTGATTTTGCATGAGTCAAGCAGGTGTACCTATTAAAGTGGCCAGTTGTGTGTTTTTAGTGAAGAGTTTCTTATTTTCCTTTAATGGCTTCTTCGTCCTCTTCTCTTTGTGTTTGGTCATAATTTACTGTTTTTTCTTTAAAACACATAAAAACTCTTTGATGGTGTTTAAGAGTCAAAACTCTTTTTATATGTTTTAGAAGTCAGATTAATGGAATCGATCTTTTCCTCGCCGTAGCTCAGGTGTCTTCCAGCTGAAGTTTTCTTGTTCGACGTTGAAGTTTCTGTTTGATCAGGACTGTTGTTGTTTCAGAGGGACCGGCTGATCCAGGTGATTCCTCTGGAGAACATCTGCCTGGAGACGGACTCCCCCGCACTCGGGCTGGAGAAGCATGTGAGTGAGCATCAAACCCCGGTCACTCGCTCACCTGCAGGTTTAAGCTCCGCCTCCTCTGTCTGCAGGTGAGGAACGAGCCGCGGGACATCGCCGAGGTCTGTCGCTACATCGCCGCCCTCAAAGGTCTGTCTGCAGACGCCGTCCGGCTCGCCACGGCGAAGAACGCCCACGGGCTTTTCCCCCGGGCGAGCAGGCGGTGACCCTCAGGGTCAAAGGTCGTCATCATGGTGAAGGCCTCTGTCATTCTCCGTGGTGACCAGCAGGGGGCGGCTGTCTCCATGAGGTTTAATAAAGGTTTGGGCTGGAGGAAAAATCTGTTGACTCAGAATTACACCTGAAATCAGAAGGTCAGTTAGACAGGCAGCAGAGTGACGACGTGCTGGACCCTCTCTGCCTGAGAGGTCGGCCTGTGTTTGGTCCAATCGGGCGGCAGCGTCTACACCAGGTGACCTTTACCTGCAGGAGGAGAGGGGTCAGAGGTCAGCTCTGAAGGTTTCACCCTCACAGGTTTGAATTTATTTTTATTCTTTTATCGAGAGACGAATTTTTACAATAACATTTCTACAGACAGAAAACTCCCACTCAGACCCCTGAGGCCGTTTTTGGCCCCATTGGCTCCCATTAACCGTTTAACTTCCAAACAAAGAAATAATCACAGAGAGTAAAATAAAGATCCCAATTTATGTTGTCAAATTAATTTTCTTTAACTAAACAACTGTTCGAGGATCTGCTTCATGAAAGATGTTTTCTTACGATGTTTGCTCTGACGGTCGGATTTCAAAACAGCTGAGCAGCAACGATTCACTCCCGATTTTTATCTAGTTTTCAAATAATTAATTTGATGTACAGCAGCGCCACCTGGTGGACAAATATCCTGATAGAGCGGTGAAAAGGAAAAACAGATAAAGATGGATTATTAAATACAGTGGTATAGTGGCAGAAAGTCACCCACACGGTCACAGTGCCAGTCAGAGGGTTAAAAACAGTTTTCACATTAAAGAGCGTCACAGCTAGATTACCCTGTTTTCATGTTTGCAGAGAGGCATTGTGGGAAACGACGACCTCGGTTGACCTTAAAGGATATAACTGACTGCCCGTCATCGACGTCTCAGACTGATAAAAAAATACAAATAAAAATATGGGAAAGTATTTTTACATGCAAATAAAAAGTTAAATTTTGTAAGTTAACTGACACTCAGAGGATCAATATTGTGAAAATGAATTCATATTTCATTTACATAAGGACTGGTGTTAATGTCATATTCATATAATTACACAAAAGGAAATAAATAAAATAATTATTATTGGGGGGGCACATGTTCCCTTATGTAACTAAACAGGCACCTGCAGGGTTAAAATTATACAAATGTCTGATTAGGACTGAGTTAATAAAATATATATTATGTTTCATGTTGAATATTTTTAAAATTTTCTAATGTTCTTTAAGGAGGAAAGTGTAATTTTCTTTTTTGTATTTTTTTGGTCTCTGCTCAAATTTAAATGAATCAAAATAAATGTGTTTATAATCTTTTTCCAGACTGATGATTTCTGAGAAATTCACTTTGCTGTTGAAAAATAGAATGTTAATATATTTTTGTTAATAAAGTGGCATTGTGTAAAAACAAAGGCAGTCAGTGGGTTAAAATGATGAACCTAAAGTTTCATCATGCATGATGACGTCTAACAACAGTTTTTAAATATTTATTCGTTTTGAATATACCCAATACTCTAAGGATTTTATGTTTAGGGGGAAATAGTGATTTTATTTTAGAATAAAAGGCTAAATAGAAGAAAAGAATCAAAGACTCTAAAATGAAGAATAAATGATAATAATCATAAATAATAAAAGATTAAATTTAATTCCTCTGTCTAAAATCACTCACTGCTCTCCTCGTAGTGTCTCCGCTCCACCAGCCTCCCCGGCGGCGGCGGCCTGTCTCTGCAGCCCGGCCTCACCTGCTGCCCCGTCAGGGCGCTCAGGAGGGCGGGGCTGGTCCTCAGGTGTGTGGGGTAGTGCCTCCTCTGGGCCCTGTCCCAGGACTGCTGGGCCCGCCCCTCCACCTGGCACCAGGTGTCCCGGTGCAGGTTCAGCTCCTGCAGCTCCTCACCTGCAGACATCCTGGACTGCTCTGCAGGTGAGGCTGTGTTTGGACCTATCAGGGGGAGGAGCCGGCGTTACCGTGGCAACAGAAACTAAAGGAAGCCAAAGATCTTCTGTGTGTGAAGAGGTGTCACTCTGCCAAAGATCTTCTGTGTGTGAAGAGGTGTCACTCTGCCAAAGATCTTCTGTGAGTGAAGTAGGGCTGAACGATTGGAGAAAATAATCTAATTGCAATTTTTTTCCCCTATATTGCAATTTACTCTGCGATTGTTTTAATGTTCCTCATCTTCTGTATTCTTAAACAAACATAAGCAGTAGATCTTTTTATAGTAAAACCAATATGACATTAAATTAATCTAAGGATAAAAGATTTGAGAAAAAGTGGAGAAGTGAAGAACAGAAGCAAAATAGGTATGAAATGGTAAAAAACTGGGTAAAAATGGTATGAAAGCGGCATAAGGTTAATAAATAGGTGCAAAATAGGTATGAAATTGCAAAAAATAATGGGAAAAATTGGCAAAAAAAATCCTAAAGGGGCTTAGGAAAATTGATTATGGCAGTAAAACCATGTAAAAATTCCAAAAATGGTTCTGACAGTGGCCAAAAAAAGATGAATGGGGGCAAAATAGGCATAAAGTTGTTAAAATGGGGTTAAAAAAGGTAAAAATGGTCCAAAAGTGGGAAAAAAGAGTATGAATAGAGGTTAAAAATAGGCATGAAATTGCAAAAAACTACATCACAATGCCAAAAAGTTCAATGCATTTTGGGCTAAAAATATTGAACCTTCTGTGATTTTAAAATTGGAACAATATTGATATTTAATCTAATTTACAATTAATTGTTCAGCCCTAATGTGAAGAGGTGTCACTCTGTCAAAGATCTTCACACAGAAGTTTGTCTTTGGTTTTATTTCTGCTCCACAGTCACTAACAGTAAAATATATCTATATAACATATATAAATAATAATCTATATAAAATATTTTAGTTTATTTTATATAATATTTTAGTTTGTTTGTGGTCCTGGAGGCTTCAGTTCAGCCTCGATCAGGTTTTGGTTCACCAGATTTACTAAAATCTAAACCAGCAGGTCACAGACTGATTTATGTTTTTACTGTCTGAGGCTAACAGCTGATCGTCCTCACCTGTCTGATACCTGAGCAGAGTGAGAGCTCTGTCGTGAGGTCAGAGGTCATTTGATACACCTGCACACACCTGAGCCGAGGAGGAGGAGGAGGAGGGGGAGGAGGAGGAAGAGCTGAGCAGAGTGAGTCAGAGAGGAAAGGAACAAGAGATGATTCACCAGAATTAAACATCCAAGCACATTAAGACTGGCCACTTCATTAGGTACACCTCTCCTTCACCTTCATGGACGTTGGTCCACGTCTCCATGACAGCTCCACCACATCACTGTTCTACTGGACTGAGAGTCTGAGCCCATTATCCCCGAGCCTCTCTGAACCTTCAGACGGAAGAATGGAGCCAAAAAAATAACACTTAGTCTGAGCCTCACTACACATCATCAGTATGAGCCTCACTACACATCATCAGTCTGAGCCTCACTACACATCCTCAGTCTGAGCCTCACTACACATCCTGAGCCTCACTACACATCCTGAACCTCACTACACATCCTCAGTCTGAGCCTCATTCACATCCTGAACCTCACTACACATCCTCAGTCTGAGCCTCACTACACATCCTCAGACCGAGCCTCACTACACATCCTCAGTCTGAGCCTCACTGCATATCCTGAGCCTCACTACACATCCTGAGCCTTACTACACATCCTGAACCTCACTACACATCCTCAGTCTGAGCCTCACTACACATCCTGAACCTCACTACACATCCTGACCCTCACTACACATCCTCAGTCTGAGCCTCACTACACATCCTCAGTCTGAGCCTCACTACACATCCTCAGACCGAGCCTCACTACACATCCTGAACCTCACTACACATCCTGAGCCTCACTACACATCCTGAGCCTCACTACACATCCTGAACCTCACTACACATCCTCAGTCTGAGCCTCACTACACATCCTGAGCCTCAATACACATCCTCAGTCTGAGCCTCACTACACATCCTGAGCCTCACTACACATCCTGAACCAGCCTACACATCCTCAGTCTGAGCCTCACTACACATCCTGAGCCAGCCTACACATCCTCAGTCTGATCCTCACTACACATCCTGAACCTCACTACACATCCTCAGTCTGAGCCTCACTACACATCCTCAGTCTGAGCCTCACTACACATCCTGAGCTTCACTACACATCCTCAGTCTGAGCCTCACTACACATCCTCAGTCTGAGCCTCACTACTCATCTTCAGTCTGACTGAGCCTCACTACACATCCTCAGTCTGACTGAGCCTCACCACACATCCTCAGTCTGTGCCTAACTACACATCCTGAGCTTCACTACACATCCTGCGCAAGCCTACACATTCTCAGTCTGATCCTCACTACACATCCTGAACCTCATTACACATCCTCAGTCTGAGCCTCACTACACATCCTGAGCCTCACTACACATTCTCAGTCTGATCCTCACTACACATCCTGAGCCTCACTACACATCCTCAGTCTGAGCCTCACTACACATCCTGAGCCTCCTTACACATCCTCAGACTGAGCCTCACTACTCATCCTCAGTCTGACTGAGCCTCACTACACATCCTCAGTCTGACTGAGCCTCACCACACATCCTCAGTCTGTGCCTCACTACACATCCTGAGCTTCACTACACATCCTGAGCAAGCCTACACATCCTCAGTCTGATCCTCACTACACATCCTGAACCTCACTACACATCCTCAGTCTGAGCCTCACTACACATCCTGAGCCTCACTACACATCCTGACCCTCACTACACATCCTGAACCTCACTACACATCCTGAACCTCACTACACATCCTCAGTCTGAGCCTCACTACACATCCTCAGACCGAGCCTCACTACACATCCTGAACCTCACTACACATCCTGAGCCTCACTACACATCCTGAACCTCACTACACATCCTGAACCTCACTACACATCCTCAGTCTGAGCCTCACTACACATCCTGAGCCTCAATACACATCCTCAGTCTGAGCCTCACTACACATCCTGAGCCTCACTACACATCCTGAGCCTCACTACACATCCTGAACCAGCCTATACATCCTCAGTCTGAGCCTCACTACACATCCTGAGCCAGCCTACACATCCTCAGTCTGATCCTCACTACACATCCTGAACCTCACTACACATCCTCAGTCTGAGCCTCACTACACATCCTCAGTCTGAGCCTCACTACACATCCTGAGCTTCACTACTCATCCTCAGTCTGACTGAGCCTCACTACACATCCTCAGTCTGACTGAGCCTCACCACACATCCTCAGTCTGTGCCTCACTACCCATCCTGAGCTTCACTACACATCCTGAGCAAGCCTACACATCCTCAGTCTGATCCTCACTTCACATCCTGAACCTCACTACACATCCTCAGTCTGAGCCTCACTACACATCCTGAACCTCACTACACATCCTGACCCTCACTACACATCCTGAACCTCACTACACATCCTGAACCTCACTACACATCCTCAGTCTTAGCCTCACTACACATCCTCAGTCTGAGCCTCACTACACATCCTCAGACTGAGCCTCACTACACATCCTGAGCCTCACTACACATCCTGAACCTCACTACACATCCTGAACCTCACTACACATCCTCAGTCTGACTGAGCCTCACCACACATCCTCAGTCTGTGCCTCACTACACATCCTGAGCTTCACTACACATCCTGAGCAAGCCTACACATCCTCAGTCTGATCCTCACTACACATCCTGAACCTCACTACACATCCTCAGTCTGAGCCTCACTACACATCCTGAACCTCACTACACATCCTTACCCTCACTACACATCCTGAACCTCACTACACATCCTGACCCTCACTACACATCCTGAACCTCACTACACATCCTGAACCTCACTACACATCCTCAGTCTTAGCCTCACTACACATCCTCAGTCTGAGCCTCACTACACATCCTCAGACCGAGCCTCACTACACATCCTGAACCTCACTACACATCCTGAGCCTCACTACACATCCTGAACCTCACTACACATCCTGAACCTCACTACACATCCTCAGTCTGACTGAGCCTCACCACACATCCTCAGTCTTTGCCTCACTACACATCCTGAGCTTCACTACACATCCTGAGCAAGCCTACACATCCTCAGTCTGATCCTCACTACACATCCTGAACCTCACTACACATCCTCAGTCTGAGCCTCACTACACATCCTGAACCTCACTACACATCCTTACCCTCACTACACATCCTGAACCTCACTACACATCCTGAACCTCACTACACATCCTCAGTCTGAGCCTCACTACACATCCTCAGTCTGAGCCTCACTACACATCCTCAGACCGAGCCTCACTACACATCCTGAACCTCACTACACATCCTGAGCCTCACTACACATCCTGAACCTCACTACACATCCTGAACCTCACTACACATCCTCAGTCTGAGCCTCACTACACATCCTGAGCCTCAATACACATCCTCAGTCTGAGCCTCACTACACATCCTGAGCCTCACTACACATCCTGAGCCAGCCTACACATCCTCAGTCTGAGCCTCACTACACATCCTGAGCCAGCCTACACATCCTCAGTCTGATCCTCACTACACATCCTGAACCTCACTACACATCCTCAGTCTGAGCCTCACTACCCATCCTCAGTCTGAGCCTCACTACACATCCTGAGCTTCACTACACATCCTCAGTCTGAGCCTCACTACACATCCTCAGACTGACTGAGCCTCACTACACATCCTCAGACTGAGCCTCACTACTCATCCTCAGTCTGACTGAGCCTCACTACACATCCTCAGTCTGACTGAGCCTCACCACACATCCTCAGTCTGTGCCTCACTACACATCCTGAGCTTCACTACACATCCTGAGCAAGCCTACACATTCTCAGTCTGATCCTCACTACACATCCTGAACCTCACTACACATCCTCAGTCTGAGCCTCACTACACATCCTGAGCCTCACTACACATTCTCAGTCTGATCCTCACTGCACATCCTGAGCCTCACTACACATCCTCAGTCTGAGCCTCACTACACATCCTGAGCCTCCTTACACATCCTCAGACTGAGCCTCACTACTCATCCTCAGTCTGAGTGAGCCTCACCACACATCCTCAGTCTGTGCCTCACTACACATCCTGAGCTTCACTACACATCCTGAGCAAGCCTACACATCCTCAGTCTGATCCTCACTACACATCCTGAACCTCACTACACATCCTCAGTCTGAGCCTCACTACACATCCTGAGCCTCACTACACATTCTCAGTCTGAGCCTCACTACACATTCTCAGACTGAGCCTCACTACACATCATCAGTCTGACTGAGCCTCACCACACATCCTCAGTCTGACTGAGCCTCACCACACATCCTCAGTCTGAGCCTCACTACACATTCTGAGCCTCACTACACATCCTGAGCAAGCCTACACATTCTCAGTCTGAGCCTCACTACACATCCTGTCTGACTGAGCCTCACTACACATCCTCAGTCTGAGCCTCACACATCCTCAGTCTGACTGAGCCTCACTACACATCCTCAGTCTGAGCCTCACTACACCTCAGACTGACTGAGCCTCTCTACACCTCAGACTGACTGAGCCTCACAACACATCCTCAGACTGACTGAGCCTCTCTACACATCCTCAGTCTGAGCCTCACTACACCTCAGACTGACTGAGCCTCTCTACACCTCAGACTGACTGAGCCTCACAACACATCCTCAGTCTCACTGAGCCTCTACACATCCTCAGTCTGAGCCTCACTACACCTCAGACTGGCTGAGCCTCACTACACAGTGTGGTGTCAGCGGTCTGTTTCTGTGAATGAAGTTGTTAATCTGTTCACTGGTGATAGCGGTGTGCTGGATTAGCGGTGGGGCTCGCTGCTGTAGCGAGACCTCTGTGGGTCAGTCGATGATTAGGATTAGAGCAGATAACAGGCTGAACAGATGGAAGAGCTAATCAGAGGGGGGGGGTAATCAGAGAACAGCATAAATTCAACAAACATTTTGACAGTCTGTTAACATGCCTTCCATTGTGACTAATCAGGCAATCACATGGCAGCAACTCAGTGCAGTCAGGCATGTAGACATGGTTGAGTCCTGAGCAGCAGAGACGAGATTGTTGGTGTCAGAAACTGCTGATCAGCTGGGATGGTCACCATTTCCAGGGTGACAGAGGATGGTCTGAAGAAGAGAAAATATCCAGTGAGCAGCAGGAGGTTTGTTATTTTCACATTTCTGTTGTTTGTGTTTGATGTGAACCTTGTGTGTGATTCTACCATCTGATCTTCAGCTGTGTTTCTTAGTGTTTTGTTTCTTTTCAAGTGTTGAGTTTTTCATTTTTGATCTTTTTTCTGTTTGCTTTTGTGTTTTTGAGTTTTTTATGTTTTTGCTTTTTTAATTGATTTCAGATGTTTAACTTGAAGTGTTCGCTGGTAATCTTGTGTCTTATTTCTTTCTGCTTCTATTTTTTAGTTGTTTTTGGTTTGCTGTATTGTTTATGAATCATTTCTGGGTTTATTTTTCAACAATATTTAGTTTTTTCAGATTTCTGGGATATGTTTATGTTTTCTATGGTGATTATTATTTTTCTTGTTTAAATCTGTTGTCATGCCTATACATCTTTGTTGTGATGTTTCCATTTGTAATATATTTTCTGTTTCTATTTTTGTTTTTATTTTGTGATCTAATTCATGTTATGTTGTTGTGAACATAATTTGTAACAGTTGTTTCGTAACATTTTCATGTTCCATTTTGCTTTTTCTTTGCTGTCTTGTTTTTATTGTTTTTCTTTTTGTTCTGTGTTTGAGGTCTTTGTTTCTGTTTTTTCTACTTTATTTAAGTTTTTCTTTGTTTTTTAGTTGTATGATTTTCTGATTGTCTTGTGCTTTTATTTATTTTATATATTAGTTTGTTTCTTAGTTTACTTTATTCATGATTTGATTCAGGGATATTTTTTTACTTTCCTTTGGTTTGGTTAGCTGTAGTTTTTTCTACTTTTTGATTTGTGTTGATATTTTTCACAAACTAAAAAACATCTTTCCTCCATTTGTTGTATATTTTATTTCATTTGTTTTTTTAGACTTGTCCTTTTATAAAGTCTGTTAAGTAAAGTTTCTGTTTCAGTAAAGAGGGTCGACAGAACAGTCTTTAAATGTCTTTATTTATTGTGTTGTCTTTCTCTTTGTGACTAATGACGCGTCATTTCCCGTCAGATGATCAGCTCAGACCTGCTCCATGACTCTCATCAGAACCTGCTGTTGCATCATTCCGGCCCCTCGTGGCCCGCGGACCCGTGCCGGTCGCCCTGCAGCTCAGATCAGGTCGGGCTCTATCTGCGCTTCTATTGGCTCATCAGGATCGGACGGCCTGTCTGTGAGCGCGCGCCGCGGAGGGCTGAACAAAAGGAGCTGAAGCAGGAAGAGGAGGCTCGACAGGGAAGCTTTCATCCCCGCGGAGCGTCGGTCTGAGGGTCCCGGTCCGCGCGTTCTGGTCTACGGTGGTCCGTGCGTAACGAGACCGCATGCGGATCCCGCTCCGGCCTGCCGCGCCCCGCAGTCTCCATCTGCGGCTCCGCTGACGGGCGCGCCCCGTCCCGCAGCATCATGGTCGCGGGAGAGCTCGTGCAGGAGCACTTACGCGCAGATTGTGGCGCACCTGACGACGTCACGGTCGGCAGGAAGAGTCTGGAGCCGGAGGGAGAGGGGGCCTCCGCGGACCCGGGAGACGGGGACCCGCCGACCTACGAGGCGATTTACGGCCCGCGGGAGGAGCGGGAGGAGCAGCCGGGGGAGCAGCAGGAGGAGCAGGAGGAGCAGGAGGCGATGCTCCCCGCAGCAGCAGCGGACGGTCCGGACGGCAGGATGCTGCAGACCGGGCTGTACCGGCGCCGGTTCCTCGTGCTCGCGGTGTTCAGCCTGTACTCGCTCGTGAACGCGTTCCAGTGGATCCAGTACAGCATCATCACCAACGTCTTCATGGACTTCTACGGCGTGTCCAGCGACAAGGTGGACTGGCTCTCCATCGTCTACATGGTCGCCTACGTGCCCCTCATCTTCCCGGCCACCTGGCTGCTGGACCGTAAGGGGCTGCGGCTCACGGCACTGCTGGGGGCCGGGCTCAACTGCGCAGGCGCGTGGCTGAAGTGCGCCAGCGTGAGCCCCGAGCTGTTCGGCGTCACCGTCACGGCGCAGGTCGTCTGCTCCGTGGCGCAGGTGTTCATCCTCGGCCTGCCGTCCCGGGTCGCCTCGGTGTGGTTCGGCCCGCAGGAGGTCTCCACCGCGTGCGCCACGGCCGTGCTCGGGAACCAGGTGAGTGCGCGCGCACAGCACGTCGGTAAAGGCTGCGGTGCTAAATAACTGCTCACATCAACAGGACAGCATAGCCTGTTATTATTCATATAATTATTACTCAAGCATGTTATGTAGTGAAAAGCTGTTTTAAATTTTAGTTATTTACTGTAGATGTCTTTACAGTAGCATTATTCTGTTTAAATTATCAGGGATATTATTTTATTCTCTAGAACTGTTTATCTTCTGTAATTTTATTTAAGGAATCATTACAGTCTTTCAGTTCACAGCATTATTACTGTATTATCAAAAACAGCTTTCTTGCTGTTTTTACATTTACAGGATCATTATAACTTTTTAATGCATTTAAAATTACAGTGCATGCAAAGATATTTAAACTATTTTACGGACCATTTATTAGAAAGATAAATTTGTACATAATACTTGCACCCAAATATCTTAAATATTACCTAAAAATGTTACCTGCTACTGCTCAGTTTTCCTCCTGATCCATTACCATTTACTGTATGGACATTAAACGGTAAATAACTGCAGATTTTTTGGTAAATGCTGTAAATTTCACAGAAATTGGATTCTGTGTCCACAATATTTTTCCATTTACAGTAATTTACGACATAGCTGTTTGAAGTATAGCTGTAGATATGACAGTAAAATGCTGTAAAGTTTACAAAATTCAGTTAGCGTACCTTTATGACACCATTTAGACCTAAAATAACCCCAACAGAGAATAAAGCAGAGGAGGTGTGGTGTCATTATTAAAATAAAATACAGAAACAAAGCAGGAGGAGGGGATTTGTTTTTGGACCATCAGAACAAAAATGAAAATAGCTGTCATGAATTACGATTAAAAAATAAATAATATATACTTAATAGTTCCCTGTCAAAATGCAGGACTCCACTATGAGCTGTTTTTATACTTAATTATAAAATGTGTTTTTTATCCATTGGAATAATGAGTGTGGTGATAATGTATAAAATTATACACCTTTATTTTAATGGTTTATGGTTTTAAATGAACTCATCACATGTTGATCATTATATCTAAAAACTGTTACTTATTATTTCAAACCCTGATTCCAGTGAAGTTTGGGTGTTTAAACATAAATTAGAATTTAATGAAATTAACCCTTTCATGCATGGTGTCCACTACAGTAGACAGATATTTAGAATTATTTTATATCCTTTAGGCTGCACTACCATGTTCAATTACCAAATAAATTCCCAAACCCTCAGTTTAAGTTTCATAAAAACATAATTTTAACACATTTTATCATCATGAATTCAAAACAGTCGACAAAGGGCAGATTGGATACCATGCCTTTATTCAGATTTCACATGATTTTGTATTTTTTTGTTTTAAATGTTGGTGTAAGTCAAGTTAATAGCATGATTAAAAAGCAGTAAAACATATACTTTAGATTTTGCTTTTTCTTTTGTTTGCACCTGATAAATGTTTGACAAAGAGGTGTGTTTGTGGATTTTTATTTATACTGCTGATGCATGGTGTCCTCTGTAGTGGATGTGTAACTCCCTCAAAATATAACGCTGGAAAAATGAACATGATTTTTTTACTTTCTTGTATTCCTTTGGGATTTAATGATTCATGCATGAAAGGGTTAAACACTCGATAAATAAGATCCGACCTGCTGCAGTCCACACGTTTCAGTTTTATTCAAACATGTTTCAGTCTTCAAATCCAAAATAATTGAATATTTTCAATATTAATAATTACATTTATCAGCTTGGACAGGTTGTTTTGCCTCTGTCGTGTCTTCAGGTGACTTTTGGTCAAACAGGATTTGAAATCATCGTTTTATTTCCACAGCGTCTGAGCTCGACGTGGTTTGTTTTTGTTCTGTTGAGGCTGAAGATGATTTTTATTTTGTTTTATGTCTTAGCTCACATGAGTCCACGTTGAAGCTCCAGGATCATCAGGACTCATCACACTTTGAGCTGCTATAAAAAGTTGTGTGTTAATAAAGTTTGATCGATGACCTTCCTCTCCTCTCGCCCTCAGCTCGGCTGCGCCATCGGCTTCCTGCTGCCTCCGGTTCTGGTTCCCACGACGCCGGGCGACGTGGAGCTGACGGGTCACAACATCAGCGTCATGTTCTACGGGACCGCCGCCGTGTCCACGCTGCTCTTCATCCTCACCGTCATCGGTACGAGCACGGAGATTATTATGGGATATAATGAGGGCCAGAGCTCAGGGTTAAAGGTCAGGAGAGGCATGTGTGGTATTTAGATGTCAGAGAGGCTGAACAGTCAGTAATGATCCGGCCACTTTATTAGGTACACCAGGCCGGCCCTGCTTTTGCCTTCAGAGTAACTTTCAGTCCTGATTCTTGATTTAGTGAACTTCTGGAGCAGAGCGTCCTGCTGCGTCAGACTCAGAGCGATGGAGACAGCACGAGGACTCAGTTACACATTATTATGGGATATAATGACACTTTTATTCCTCTGGCAGCGTCAGAAGGTTCAAGGTTTGTGTAGCTGCATGAAGCTGGAGACAAACTCACGTCACACAGACTTCAGTTTCCCCTCCCAGCTAAAGAGTCTACACAAGGTTTTGTTTTTTAGTTTGTTGCTGCTCTGAATTTTCCATGGACCTTTAAAGGTGTCGTTCGTTTGGCCGAACAGAAATGGAAAATATTGGATATAATGTTTCTATGTGTATGTAAAGTCCTTCAAAATAGGTGAACAATCACCCTCATTTAACTTTGGTTTTCTTTTTATTAACCCTTTAACCCAGCTCAGCTGTTTGGCAGAGGTCGATAAATTCAGGAAATCTAATCTGTTGAAAAAATAAGACATTGTTTTTTAGGAAACAGAAAAAAACTGCAAACAAAACAAATTAACTGTTATTCCCTTTGTTTGGAATATAACGGTTCAAAAAGCCAAAGTTTGTATCAGAATTACCGTCATTATTTTAAATAGTGAACCACTTGATATGAATATTTATTTATATAAAATCTTTTATTCATCAAAAACTTTTTTATGTGTCAAAAACAGTATCATCTATTTAAAGTTTTTTATTGCTAGTTTATCTTTTCTGATGGATTTTGTCCCAAATATTTGTGCATTTTAATGTCATCACATTAATAATATGAACTGTTTAAACCTTTAAATCACACACCAAGAAAATGTCTGATTGGTTTGTTTTTAGTTTTCTCTGTTCCCCTAAGTGTTGACAGAAGCACATCAATGATTTGATTTGTTCTATTTTTTAAAACATGAAATGTCTCTGAATTTATTGATGAGCTCTGCTAAACAGTTGAGCTGGTAGTTAAAGGGTTAAGTTTAAAAATATTTTTATATCTATGTACCGCGGGTCTCCCCTCTGTGGAGGCTGACATATCGATCTGCCATGTTGTCTACGGGTGGGTTTAAGGGACAAAAAGAGAGACATGTGATATTTGAATATGAGTCTACAAAAGTTTATAAGCCTATAATCATCGCCTTAACTGACCTATAAACTATAAAATAATAGTTACAAATATGAATGACAAACCCTCACCTGCTAACTGTTGTAAATGATGCCCTGTTCTCTCTCGTCTCTTACGGCGTGTTCACACTGAAAGCGTTGAAAGCGAATGTATTCGCGCGTCAAGTGAAATCACTAGACGCTCGAGTTTTGACGCTGGTACAAATATGCAAAAGAACGCTCATTGCTCGCCGCAGCATCGTCCGCCATTATCATTTCATCATATCATTCCATCGTCGAACATGGCTCTGATTACCACCATCGCTGCTCTGTACCTGCTGTGGAGAAGTCAGCTGTGGGCTAGGCGCCGACGGCGGTACTGGATGCATGCTACCCTACAGAGGCGGTGTGAGCTCGGTGAGTTCCACCGTCTCTTGCAGGAGCTGCGTCTGGACCACGGCCGGTTCCAGCGGTACTTCAGGCTGACTGTTGCCCAGTTTGAAGACCTGCTAGCCAGGGTTGGTGCCAGGATCTCCCACCTGGATACCAACTACAGGCAAGACAGTCCAGCTGCAGCTGCAGAGCGCCTTTCCATCTGTCTCCAGTTTAGCAGTTTGTCAGATTAGCACGACTCCGACCCCCATAATGCCCTGCGTCAGTGACGATCTCCACCCTGATAGGCTGTCCCTGCGCGTCAAGACGCTCGCTTGCTCGAAAAGTTCAATTATTTCAAATCGAGCGTCAAGCGTTGAGCGGTGAGCGGCAAGCGTTTTTTCGCTCTTAACGCTCGCCGCTCACCGCTCACCGCTTGAATGTTTGACGCTGCTCTATGCTCGCCCCGATGCAGCGTCAATTTGCGTCTTTACATTGACTTTGTATGTAATATCAACACGCGAAAAATTTGCGACGCTTTCGGTGGGAACACGCCGTTAGTGATGTGATGTTTTAGAAACAGACGGGTTCATTCCAGCATCTGAACAGTAGATGTCACTAAAATGCTGATTTCTGCACTCTGCACCTTTAAGTGACTTTATCTGTAGCTACTCAGACACATGATGGATCAGCGACATCTGAATAATCAACAGTGAGGAGAAATCCTCATGCAGAAGCCAGGAGACAAGGGAAGAAGTTTGGTGTAGTGTTTCATCTGGTGGCCGTGCAGATTGATGACTTTGTCCTCAGATGTTTGTGTTAGCTTTAGCTGTATTTTAAAACAGATAAACATATGAGCTTCAATAAATGATTAATAAAAGTGAAGCACTGAAGGGTTTACTGCAGTCATCAGTTAACATGGTAGCTCATTACACCAATACACCAGGACAGTTCTGACGGTGCTCAGTGAGAGCTGACCTAGTTATCACCTGTGAACACTTGATCATGATGATCTGTTAGTAAAGTTTACCTCTGAGAGCTTCTCCAACAGTCTGTCTCTGATGTGTTTCTTCTTCGTTGGTGTTGCAGTGATTCAGGACCGCCCTCCTCTTCCTCCCAGTCACGCCCAGGCCGTCCTGCCTGATCGTCCTCCTGAGGATTACTCCTACAAACAGTCCATCTTCAACCTGGCCAAGAACAAGGCCTTCATCCTGCTGCTCATCAGCTATGGTAAGAGTCTAAGGGCCAGATCCACAGAGAGTGGACGGCTCATGCTAACACACCATCATTTGTGCAGAATTAGCTAACACAGTCTGTCCTGAGTTAGCGCCTGATCCACTAAAGAATTAGCTCTGATGATATACTGGTGCAAACACGCCTGCACGCAGTAATTCCCGTAGCATATAGGTGGCGTTGTCTCTGCAAACTTTGAGGAGATTGACGTCTCCGTTATGCTGCGTTCACACCGGATGCTACCTGTACTACCTCGGCGATCACTCTCCAAGTAAAGTCAAAGTACAGCCGCGATGGGGTGGGGCTAACCCTCCCGCGATGTGTTTGCTGTGTACAAGACGACCACTTCACTCTTTGCGTGATGTCAGAGTAATTAATAGTTGATCTTTTCAGACGATGTCGTGTGTGGCTGTGAGGCAACAGCCAATCAGCGGTGTGCGGTAAACTCACAGATGATGCTGCTGCATCATCAGCTGCAGTGTTTTGTGTTTGATAAGTGAATAAAAAGGAAACAGCTGGAATAATGTCCGCTTATACATCCTATTATATGATATATGATATGATCGCGGTGAAACTCGAGTGGACGTGACATCACCGAGTGACAGCCGATGACCAAAAGGAGGTATTTATGGATGTGAGATGATACGTTAGTGGGCGACGCGACTTTGGTAGCTGGGTCGCTTACAGTGTGAACGCAGCCTAACAGTGAGCAGCAAAAACAAACAACGGCACAAGAACAATAAGCAGTAACAGCAAGACATGAACTTTCAGCTATAGCGAGTAGTTCACGTCAGCCGAAGAGCTCAAACAGGTCAACAAAACATTTCAGGCTTCAGAGCACACATGCAGGTGAGTTCTGCAGAGATGATGGGCCATGAGGAGGACTGCTGCTGCTCTTGAGGTTAGAAGGGTTTCTGTTGTAAAACAGCCTGAGCCTCATGATGGCTATGAAGAGACAGGAAAGAAAAATGTCATTTATAATAACTTTATTTGACATTCATGTTTTGTTGTTGTTTTCATGTGTTTTCTAATGGTTAAGGCTTTATATGTTAATTTATTTATTGTTTATTATATTGTCCTGATGATCTTATAATAGTAATATAAATATATGATAAAATAATAATAAATATAAACAAGTCGACGTGGAGCTGTCCGTGGTCCTGAATCTTTTATACTCACCTGTTTACATTACAGCAGAGCTGTCCGTGGTCCTGTCTGTAGGTCAACATGAGGCCCACTCTGACCTCCCACTGAGGCCGCTGAATCACTTTTGTCAGGATGAGAAGTTGAGTTTATTTATTTCCCGTGTTTGTTTTGGGTATTACTGATTCATCCTCTTATTTAGTGAAGCACTCAGCTTTAAAGCTCGGGTCTACGATCTGAAAACCAGTTTGGCTGTTGAGACAGATTTTAAAAACTCAGCCTGCCCCCCCTTCACTCACCCCTCCCCTCTGTGTTCCAAGACCCCGCCCCCCAGCTCGTGTCGCCTCCTAACAACACGCCTCCTCTGATAGAGCAACAAGCCGGCCGGCATAAAATATCATCAACAACCAAAAACAACTCAGCTCAACTGAAAGTAACAAACAGGACAGTCATCCCCCTGTAACACAGCAGTAGCCATTTCAATTGGACCGGCGGTGAAGCGGCTCTGGAGTCACCAGAGCAGAGCCGATTGTGGGCGAGGATTTACGTTTCTCGGCGTGTCCTCACCGGCTCAGTTTACAATGCTAACGATGAGTGGCTAACTTATGCTAAAATCTATAGACAGAGCCTACCTGCTCCAGAGGCGGCCTCCTGGTTTTGGTGCTGGTCTTCTCCGGCTCCATGACACTTCAGTAGCTGTGCAGCTAGCTGCTCACCGGTACATGAGGGAGGAAGTGGTGAGGAGGCGGGACGATGCGGAGCAGGGGAGACAGGGGATTGGATGGACTCACGGTCAACTATTATGCTGCTGTACAGTGGATATACTGAATGGATTTGTTTCATTCTTTTTGGTCTTTATATTGCGTAGATCGGACCATAGGACCATAACGGCCTTATAAACGGTGTTATTAAGATGTACCAAGCTTCCAAATCGTAGACCATAGCTTTAAGAAAAGAAATTTAAATTATTTATTATCACCACAACGTGATTCAAAGTGGTCAAAGGACCATGTGTCCATAAGTGTCGTCTTTTTTCTGTTGTTCATCCTTTTTTTTCTTTAATTTCTTTTGGCTTTTTTTATTGAACCAGACAAAACAAATGCAGAATCGAAAAAGACCGTCTTCTTCTTCTTCTTTGGTTTAATGTTTGGCAGCTCTCAGTTTAAAGGTGTATCTCCTCCTCCTGTGTGGTGGAGCAGAGTTTCTCTCCTCAGCTCTGAACCTGATAAATAAAAAGATAAAATCAGATTTCTTCAGTCTTACTCAGCCCTGTGTTTCTATAACAGCTGTTTCAGCTCAGGCAGATCGATGTGACAGTTTATCATTTTATTCTTCCTCTTATTTTTTTATATTTTAATCCAGATGATTCAGTCAGAGCAGCCTGTGAGGATCAGGGATTGTTAAAGTACTCGAGTACTTGCTCTCGTTCGCTCTCTGAACGTCTCCCTCTCTCCTCTCTGCAGGAATCATGACCGGCTCCTTCTACTCCGTCTCCACGCTCCTCAACCAGATGATCATGGCCTGCTATGAGGTGAGGCTCCAGGCTCAGGGCCATGACCTTTGACCTTCAGCTTTAGACCTTCTGTGGACAGAGGAGGAGCAGGGCCATGTGTGAACCAGAACAGAACCAGAACCAGAACCAGAACAGTCTTTATCCAACAGGTTTACATGGAGCCTAATATTCTGATTAGAATCGTGTTAGAAGCCCAAACTGAATAAAACTGCTCCATATAAACACCTCAGTCAGAATAAACGGGACAAATGAGAATGGAGTTTCATTTCAGTCTGGACGTAAACGAGCAGTGACGTTTACTCACTTGGAAACATGGCGGCTTCCAAACAGAGCACACAGCACTGGTCTGAGAGTTTGTTTTTAATACAAACTCTCAGAGAACTAAACATTATAGACGATGGGAAAACAAGAAATACTGAACTATTTAAAAAAGTGCATGAAAACTCAGTGAAGCCGGGATAGACCAAAACGAACAAGTAAGGAACAGCTGGAAAACTCTGAAGGCTACTATAAGACTAAACAGCACTTGCTGTTCTGATTAAATGTTGTGGCTCATGTAAACACCAGATCAGAATAGATCAGGTCACATAGAACAGCCTAAGATCTTCAATCAGAATGATTTTAATCAGAATGAAAAAAGTCTGCATGTAAACCTGGCTGTTGTTATTTTACTGGAGAGCTCCTCCTCCTTTTCAGTGCAGTGGATAGAAAGTTTAGAAAAAAGGTAATACAAAAATAGTTGAAGTAAACAGGTGGACTAAGACTTTAAATGTATTAAATATAAAAAAGATAAAGTCCTGCTGGTGCAGCTGGAGCTCTGTGCTCGTGCACGAGCGCTCCAGTCGGCCGTGAGCTGTTTTCACGCATGCCTGCAGACGCCATGACGCCGCCGGCCCGTCCACACTGAGATCTTTGTTTTGTTTGTGAAGCTCAGATTTACTCTGCTGTGCTCAGTCAGGCCCACAGATGATCCCTGACAGGTCAAAGGTCACAGGAGTCTCTGATGTGCTCACAGGCAGAGTCACCACGACCTTGACTTTAGATTTATGACCTTCAGCATCTATAAAACCCAGCCTGAGCTGTGAGTGAAGTTTGAAGAAGGTCCAGTCCATCAGTGTGTCGTTTTATATTTTATTTATTTTATCATAAAAACTCTCTGCGTCACAGTAAGGAGACGAGTTTGGACCCAACTAATCAATAAACCAATAAACATTTATTTATACCTGAGAAATCATCGAGGGCGTCCTCACTAACAACGATGTGGAATCAGATACTGAAGAAATCAATATAAATCAAAAACAGCCTCGCTTTAACAAAATAACGTTAAATCATCAGAGCTGTGACGATGAAGATGACTCTAAAGGTCACAGTTAAATAAAACAGTCACAGACATGAAGGTGGGAGTTTAATTAGATTTTTAAAAAGGTTTAAGCTCATTAATCTGGAGCAGCTCCTGCAGCGTCAGGTGAGAGCTGAGGCCTTATCTCCATGGAGTCACCTGACCGTCAGCTGATGACCGTCAGGTGACTCCATGGAGATAAGGCCTCAGCGACCCTCACACACATCCTCTGTCAGCTCCTAAAGGTCATGTGATGTTAATAATCCCCCTCCTGTCCTGCACTCAGCGTCTGTGTCATGTGACCCCCCCCCTCAGAACCAGGAGCTGAACGCCGGCAGGATCGGCCTGACCCTCGTCGTGGCCGGCATGGTGGGCTCCATCCTCTGTGGCCTGTGGCTGGACCACACCAAGACCTACAAGTAAGAAAAGTTCAGTCTCTGTTCTTAGCCAACAGGAGTGGCACCCGCTGTGGACCACCTGCTTCACTGCTGCTCAATGGATATCCTCTCTTCTTCAGACCATTCTCTGGAAGCTCTGCAGAAGGTTTTTAGTTCTCAGTTTGAACTCCTGCAGGTCCTGTTTACAAACTGAAATGCATTGAGTTGCTGCCATGTGATTGGCTGACTAGATAGTAGTTGAAGAGGTGTACCTAATGATGTGGCCAGTGAGTGTATTTCAGCCATGTGTTCATGATGGTGCCTCTGTTGGAGGAAGATGTTAAAGTAATCAGAGTAACAAAGTAATTAGATTACTGTGTCCACAGGATGACCACCCTGCTGGTCTGATCAAAGTAATCAGATTACTGTGTCCACAGGATGACCACCCTGCTGGTCTACGTGCTCTCCTTCCTGGGCATGGTGGTCTTCACCTTCACTCTGGACCTGGACAACATCTACCTGGTCTTCGTCACAGCTGGAGTCCTGGGGTGAGTTTGTGTTTCAGGTAACAGGTGAGGACTCAGGTGAGGACTCGGGTGTTGGTGGTCCTTGTGTCTTCAGTCTGAGCTCAGCATGTTTGACCTCGTCAAAGTTTAACGATCAGAACCTGCACACAGACGAGCTGTAAAGATCCAGGACTGCTGAGTCTGCACTGTGACATAGATAAACACACAGAATAAAACTTTTTGTTCTCTTCTGTTAAAGAAAGAAAAACCCACGTGGTCCCTGAAATAACTTCAAACTGACAAAAGTGATAATAAATAAAAATTTACTGAAAATCAACAAATGAAAATCAGATGTTGATTTTGAATTGTAGTTTAACAGAGTTATAAAAAAAATAAAATAAAATAAAGAAACTGGCCTGATTAAAAAGTGATGGTACCCTTACTGACCATAGGGACGTGTTAAACTCAGGTGTGTCCTGTAATTATCCTCACAGGTGTCTCCAAGCTTGTAATC
Organism: Scarus forsteni; assembly: GCA_036419115.1. Lineage (NCBI taxonomy): Eukaryota > Metazoa > Chordata > Actinopteri > Labriformes > Labridae > Scarus > Scarus forsteni. The sequence goes on from JAZDUH010000283.1 coordinate 4,590,464, forward strand.
AGTCAGTCTGCCTATTTAAAGGTGTAAAATGGTCACTGTGCTGTTTGGTATTATGGTGTGAACCACACTGACAAACTGAAAAGATAAATACAGTCCTGCTCATCATTATTGGCACCCATGTAGTTTAAGTACACAATGTGACAGTACAGTTTCTTCACAAACCTCTCTAACTTTGCTCTGCATCACTTTATCAGACTCAAACTTGGCAGAAGTAATGTTCACATGTTAAGGTTTGTAAATTATACTTCATTAGCTACTATGATCATGCAGTCATATTTAGAATAGGCAGTTTTTAAAGCCTACAAGAAAAAGAACACCCTACCAACAATACAGCATGGTGGAGGTTCCATAATGGTTTGGGGCTGCTTTGCTGCATCGGGTACTGGAGGCCTTGACCGTATCACAGGAATCATGAAATCAGAGAATTATCAACAAATTTTAGAGCGTAATGTCCGACCCAGTGTAAGCACACTTGGTTTGAGTCGAAGATCGTGGGCCCTCCAGCAAGACAAAGACCCAAAGCACACATCCAAAAGCACACAGGAATGGTTGAAAAGGAAAAACGGCCTGTTTTAAAATGGCCACCAATGAGTCCTGATCTCAATCTGATTGAAAATCTTTGGTATGAGCTGAAATCTGCCATTGGGGAAAAGAAACCTGCAAATGTTCAAGAGTATGAACAGTTTGCATATGAAGAGTTGGAGAAAATACCAGCTGAGAAGAGCAAGAAGCTTATAGATGGCTACAAGAAACATTTGGAGGCTGTCATCAGTGCCAAAGGGTGTGCAACAAAATACTGAAGAGGGGTGCCATTATTGCTGAACATTTTTTTTAGTTCCCTCTTTGAAATTACAATATGTAACTTGTAAAAATGTTTTTTTTTTGTTAAAGTATTTTGGACCTTCAATTAAAAGATCCTGATGACATAAATTTGGTACATTTCAATTTATTTCTGAAGATATTGTTAAAGTAATGAAAATAATGAAGGGGTGCCCATAATACTGAGCAGGACTGTATATGACAGTTAATAAAGCTGGTAACCAGAGAGCCCAGAGAGCTCTGCTGCCTCAACAAACTCTGATGGAGGCTGTTGGCAGAGTCTGTTTTACTGTTTGGTGTTTAAACACAGAGACCTGTCGCCTTTATTTACAGGAGAGCTGTTCATGAGCCGGGTTATGGTGCACGTCACATTATTATAAGACTGAATATTAAAGGCAGAGAGACGTCAGTAATAAAGATTATTATAAGACTGTAATTATAATAATATATAATACAATAATATTAAAGACAGAAACACGTCCGTGATGACAGCTGAGGGCTGAGCCGTCTGCAGGTGTCGGTTTCTGCTCCTGACTAACCAGGATCTGTCTGCATTTAAGAACAGTTTACTCACAGCTATGAATCAGCTCTCATTCTTCACTTAAAAGAGCAGACTCGCTCACGAACGTCTCATCTCCACAGCGGACGTGCTGGTGAGCTGGTCAACGACACAAAGCTCAGTTCAGGAGCAGAAGTTGGAGTATCTCTAAAATCAGGGTTCCTGAAAAAGTCTGAAAATGTCTTACATTAAAATCCGGGTAATTAAGGTCTTAAATTGTCTTAAATTATCTTAAATTTGCTGCAGGTATAACATTTTCAGACGGCACGTAGGATTCTGGCGGGACAGATCTGTGGCCCGCCGTAAAACATCTAAGAGTTTGAATTTGTTTCATTAACTTACCGTTTGGAGTAAATATGAGATTGAGCGGTGGCCCACTGTAAAACTTCTTCTGAGCAATTAATAGGTGTTTTACGGTACGTGTCAGGACTGTGGGACGTGTCGCCATTCGCGGTCGTCGAGGTGAGCAGAAAGATGCTAAGATGAGGAAGTGTGAGTTCAATGAAAATGGATGGAAGAGGATTTATGTAAGAGACGATGGCCGCTGAAAACAACAACAATGCCATGAGTAAACTCTGCAAAGACCTTTTGTTTAGGGACTATGGGGCTCATATGAGAGGAGATGAACACCAGCGGTACGTGGCAGCAAGTAACAGAGCCAGGCTAATTCATGTGTTGCTTCCTAACATCAGGTCAGACGCCACCTCTCAGTCGGCTATGACGAGCTTCATGTCACCAGAGGAGACCCCAAAGGCAGAGGCACTGTGGGTGCTCCACACTGTTCTGAGTTCACTTAAATCAAACGCAGACATCGGTGTGGTCTTTGCTGATTTGTTCTCCACTCCCAGCTCGCCAAGTCGTTCACCTGTGGGGAAAATAAAACGGCGTACGTCGCTAAAGATGCCATCAAGAAAAGGCTTTCACGCAGCGTCAGAGAGAAGACATAGGCTGTCATGTTTGATGAGAGCAGGAACAAAACTACTAAAACTAAACAAACAGACCTTTATTTGCTGTTCTGGGGCTCAGACGAGAACACAGCACGTCATCTCAGAAAAGAAAAAAGCCGCCGTGTGCTGTGATGGTGTTGACAGTAAAATCGAGTATTATCTACCACAGACAGTGTCATGACATTTTTGGGTCTTTAAGATATTATTGAGGTCTTAAAAATGTCTTAAAAAGAATTAAATTTGACTTTTAAATGGTGCAGGAACCCTGTAAAATAATGACACAGATTATAATCGATGTTAGATGATGAGTAATATGGAGCCACAACACTGAAGAGAAACTTGCACTGACATTAAAACAGGTATTGGCATTGTCAAATGTTCAATTGAACATAAAAAAATGTTTTTTTTTCTGGATGCCGTTTTGTTTTATTTGTTTTTCAATTCAATCTACTGATTTCATAACACTTTTTTTAAGAGTCAAAAGTTTTTTTAGTTTCAACTTTCTTGTTTCTGGTCACAGTTTTCTTTTTCCAGTTTCACCTTACCGGCAGAGCTTTGGCGTGGAGGGAGGGTGAGGGTTGGGGGCGGGGCTTAGAGGGGGCGGGGCTTAGAGGAGAGGTGAGCAACAACGCCGTGGCTGATCCACTCTGAGACCAGCGTGTCTGATGGTGTTTTCACATTAAACCTCGTGGCGTTAAAATCACTTTATTCTTCATGTCATGCTAATTTAGCAGTCGTGCTAACATTCGCTAAGCTAGCTGACGTAAAAGAGCGTTGAGTCGTTAACTACAGAAACATGAACAGGAGGGAGTCTCCATCGCCACAAACAAACCTGCACGTCATACTGAGGTTGAAGCCGGTGTTTATATTATATTCCCAGGTGGGCCCTCAGGGAGCTGAACGATGAGAGAAAATAATCTAACTGTGATTTACTCTTCGATTGTTTTAATGTTCTTATCTTCTGTATTCTTAAACAAACATAAGCAGTAGATCTTTTCATAGTCAAACCAATATGACATTAAATTAATCTAAGATAAAAGATTTGAGAAAAAGTGGAGAAGTGAAGAACAGAAGCTAAATAGGTATGAAATTGTAAAACAAAAGGCAAAAAAAATTCAAAGGTGACTGAGGAAAATTGATTATAGCAGCAAAATTGGAATTAAATTTCAAAAAACGTATAAAAATTCCAAACATGGTCTGACAGTGGCCAAAAAAAAAAAAGATTAATGAGAGCAAGATTAGATCAGATTTAGTGCTGTCAGGCGATTAAAAAAATTAATCTCATTAATTACAGGATTTGTAATTAATTAATCTAATTAATCGCATTTTAATCTCACATCTGCTTTAAGTCCCCACATAAAGAATTTGAATTCTAGAACATCAAAAAATCGTAGCGGATGATTAATCAAATGAATAAACTAAAAAGAGAAGATTATAAATCTAAATTTTTATTGGTGACTAAATCAAACCAAAGTCAGGGCAACTTGTCCAGAAAATTCTAAGCTCAATCAGACAACTCAAATTACACTTTAAGTGTGTTTCTTAAATACAATTAAAAATAAGAAAAAGGTCGAGGACATCAGCAAACCAATTAGGCCTGATGCATTATTAAAGAATGTAGTACAAATATAGATAAATACATTCAAAAATAAAATAAAGCGGAGTCTCAAATATGCCATTCCTGTTGTCACCTGGGCTTTGTTTGGTTTGACTAGAGACGCATGTGTGAAGTGACATGTGATTAATTAATCTTGGGATTAATTTTTTTTATGTATTAATTTGCATTGTAATTAATTAATCTAATTAATGCACTAAAGTGACAGCCCTAATTAGATTAGATCAGATTAGATCAGATCAGATTGTACTTTATTAATCCCTTTGGGAGAACTCCCTCAGGGAAATTATGATTCCAGTTGCATTATATTATAAATAAAAGATAATACCTGTAGTCTGCTGCTGCTGCTCCTTCTCCTCCTCTGTCTTCCTGTTACTCCTCATCCCTCCAGTTGAGGAGTTTCTCAGTCTGTTGGTCCTGCTCTTGGGGAGGAGCAGTCTGGGCTGAACAGGCTCATCTGGTTGTTGATGGTCATGTGTAGAGGGTGACTGGCTTCATCCAGAATGTCCAGCAGTTTGTCCAGTGTCCTCTTCTCTGCCACGTCACCAAAGAGTCCAGCTTCATGCCAACCACAGCTTGAATATCTGATGAAACTGGCTCTTGGTAGCTGATGATAATGAAGCTGGCAGTTGGTGGCATCTTTCAAAAAAGAACACTCTGCTGGTATCCTCAGAAATGCCTCCTGGCAGTAATGATGGTTAAAAAAGATCTCCATAGGATATATAAGAAAAAAGAGTCTGAATAAGAAGTGCAGGAAGGTCAGAAAAAGATCAGAAAAGGAAAACTTTTGAAAATTGTTTAAAAATCAAGGAAAAAAACCCACAAAAAACAGCTAAAATCTGGAAAGCAAACTGGACAGGCTGCTGCTGTTTACATCGCCAACGCATCTCAATATAGATAGGCATAAAGTTGTAAAAACTGGGTAAAAATGGTATGACAGCGGAAAAAAAGGTAATAAATAGGTGCAAAATAGGTATGAAATGGCAAAAAAATGAGGAAAAATTGGCAAAACGTCCAAAAGTGGCTTAGGAAAATTGATTAGGCAGCAAAATTGGGAATTAAATTTGAAATTAAATTTCAAAAACCATGTAAAAATTCCAAAAATTATTCTGACAGTGGCTAAAAAAAGATGAATGGGGGCAAAATAGGCATAAAGGTGTAAAAACAGAGTTAAAAGGTAAAAATGTTCCAAAAGTGGAAAAAGTGTATGAATAGAGGTAAAAAAAAAAAAAATAGGCATGAAATTGTAAAAACTTCATCACAATGACAAAATGTTCAACAGATTTTAGGATAAAAATATTGAAAATTTGAAAGATTTGAAAATTGCAACAAGCCATATTGAGATTTAATATAATTTGAGTTAATTATCCAGCCCTAGACCTGAGCACATCAGTGTTTCCTCTAAAGTCTGTTTGGAAAAGTCTGTGGAGGTGAAGACTGACCTCTGACCTCTGACCTCTTGTCTGTTTCAGGTTCTTCATGACAGGTTACCTTCCTCTGGGGTTCGAGTTTGGAGTAGAGATCACCTACCCCGAGTCTGAGGGCACCTCCTCTGGGCTGCTCAACGCCTTCGCTCAGGTGAGGACTGGAGGTCAATGGGTGAATGTTAGAGGTCAGAGGTCAGCTCCAACGATTCATCCAGAAAAGATTTAAACTGTTTCATTAGAGTGTTGGAAAGGGTCAAACATTTAACTTCAAATTAGATCAAATCTCAATATGGCTTGTTGCAATTTTCAAATCTCAGAAGGTTCAATATTTTTATCCTAAAATCTGTTGAACATTTTGTCATTGTGATGTAGTTTTTACAATTTCATGTCTGTTTTTTACTTCTGTTCATTCACTTTTTTCCACTTTTGTATCATTTTTACCTTTTTTAACCCTGTTTTTAAACCTTTATCTCTATTTTGCCCCCATTCATCTTTTTTTGGTCACTGTCAGAACCATTTTTTGAATTTTTACATGGTTTTTCAAATTTAATTCCCAATTTTGCTGCCATAATCAATTTTCCTAATCCACTTTTGGATTTTTATGCCAATTTTTCCCCTTTTTTTGCAATTTCATACCTATTTTGCTTCTGTTCTTAACTTCTCCACTTTTTCTCAAATCTTTTATCCTTAGATTAATTTAATGTCATATTGGTTTTACTATAAAAAGATCTACTGCTTATGTTTGTTTAAGAATACAGAAGATGAGGAACATTAAAACAATCGCAGAGTAAATCACAATATTGATTATTTTATCAAATCGTTCAGCCCGAGTAAGAATCATAAACCAAACCAACTCTTCGCTGAACTTAATTCATTAAATTTATGGATCTGGTTGGTTATAAAACATCCAAATTATGCATAAAGTTAAAAATCAGAAGCTACCAAACAGAATCCAAAGGCTTTTTCAACTGAGAGAAGACAAACGTCATCTTCAATGAATTTTTGTGTTAAAAAAAACAACCAGTGAGAACAAATAAGAAACTCGACTGTCTCAGTTAAAGGAGTTAACTCCTGAAATCATTTAAACAATAAAAATGTTTAAATTCATCTTTAAACTGAAATATTAAACAGAGACGGATGAAAAACAGAGAAAATCAGTAACATCAGTAATGCTGCGTATCCAGAGATGTGTGATTATTGTCTTTATTTTTATATTTATTTGTTGTTTTTGTTTTTATTTGTCTGAATAATAAATATATCATTGTCTACGACCTGAAAGAGGGGTAAGGGTAAAACATTTAGAAAAAGAATGAAGGGGTGGGACTAGATAAGTTTGTTTTTTCTTCCTACACCCTTTTCCTGCACACCTGTGATGGTACGGGGGGTGTTGGTGCCCATGGCACGGGTAACCTGCACACCTGTGATGGTACGGGGGGTGTTGGTGCCCATGACATGGGTAACCTGCTCACTTGTGATGGTATGGGGGGTGTAAGTGCCCATGGCATGGGTAACCTGCTCACTTGTGATGGTATGGGGGGTGTTAGGGCCCATGGCATGGGTAACCTGCTCACCTGTGAGGCTTCATCCCTGTTTCTGTTCTGGTAAAGTTCAAACACAAAGGTGTCCATGGTGACCTCTGACCTGTGTCCACGTGTTGCAGATCTTCGGCATCATCTTCACGCTGATCCAGGGCAAGCTCACCACAGTCCGCGGGCCTCTGGCGGGAAACCTGTTCCTCTGCGTGTGGATCTTCGTGGGGATCCTGCTCACCGGTGCGCTCCTGTGCTTTAATGAATCTGAGACTTTGGTTTAATAATCAGAGATGTTTAACTTCATGTTTCTGTGTTTCAGCTCTAATCAAGTCTGAGCTGAAGAGACACAACGTCAACATGGAAGCAAACGGGAGCCACCTGCTCACCGTGAGTGCCCTTCACCTCCGTTTTTATCAACAGGCTGTTTAACTCACAGAGTCCATAACAGACAGGGCAGAGTTTTGTAGGCCCGCTTAGGGCTCGGCCGAGCTGTGGGGGGTCTGGGTGTAACGCTCAGGGCTGAAGAGCTGCAGTTCCTGGAGTGTCCACATGAGGCCGGCTGCAGGAGCCCTGGAGGTGTGATGATGGTGTGACCTACAAAGACGTCCTTACAGCCTGGACCAGGAACAGTTTTGGTCTAAAGTATTGGGGGCTGTTCTGGTTTTAGCTGCAGAGACATGATTGACGTGGCTGTACGTCCACATGAAGTCCTGAAGTCCTCATCGTGGCCTCTCTGTCTGTGAGTAGGTAAAGTTAAAGTTTTACCGCTTTCACACTAAAATTAGTGGGTCTACGTGGGTTTTTTTCAACACGGGTTAAACAGCTAATATTTATCAAGTGACTTTTTTCCCACTGCAGCAGACGAGCTGTGTGGCTGTTTTTTTTCTCACGTTGGTGACATCATCAGTGTGACAAATCACGTCCATGTAAACAATGAAAAGAGCATGGAGGCCGTGGACGCGGTTTTCTTTCCTTTGTACTTTTGTCCCTCTTTCAAAATAAACAAACTGATGATTCAAAGGTGGACGGGATCAGTTACCGAGGAGCAAAGAGTCACGTAAGTTACAGACGGAGTGGGCGTTAGGGCTAAATGATATGGACAAAATTTCATACTTGATATTCATGCCAGATATATCGATACGATATGACTACGAGTTTGGTGAAAACCAAGCGATGCATTCAAGGACTACTGTGGGGGAAATCAGTATTGTTTATATTGTTGCTTTTTTGATATTAATATCTTAAATGTTTATATCTCAATATCGATAAGAAAATGAGTTATCGTTCAGCCCTAGCGGGTGTGATGAGCTGGTTAAATAAATACTGATTAAACCCTTTCACACTGCAGACAGGAGCTGATTGTTACTGGGTTAAAACAGGTTTTTGGGTCGGTCTGAAAGGGTGATTAGACTGAAGTGTGCAGGTCTCCTACAGTCTGTTAAGCTGAGAGCTGATTGGCTGATAATAAGTAAAGGTTAAACAGATAAATAAGAATAATGAACGTCACACACAGAGCAGGTGGTCGTCTCCAGGCTCCGCCCCCCTCATGAGGACATTACTCAGTCTGAGTCTCTTTGTTCGGCTGATGCTTGGACAGATTCCTGATCCTCCCTCAGCTCTCCCTGGACTCCTGGGTCAGACACTGAGTCTCTGTTTACAGCCCAACGTCTTCATGAGCAGGCAGATAGTCTGATGTAGACCATCTGTAGTTTCTTCAGAGCTCGTCCTGCAGACATTTTAAACCGTTTTAAACAAACTGGAACAGTCTGATCCGTGCACTGCTCAGGACTCTAACAGTCAAATCAAACTGAAGACAGAGCCTCAGACCTGGAGGATTATTTAGTCTGTTTAGTTCATGAGGTGGATCTTCATCAGTCCTTTCCTTTGCTCTGGGGCCTCATGATTAGGGACGGGAATCAAAAACCAACTCCAGCTGAGAATCGTTAACAGCTCCATCAGAGAGTCGATATCATGAGTCTTTTGGCTGATCAAGTCCCTTGACATTGTTGACACTGAAAATCTACAGGAATCAATAAGAGAATCATTAAAGAATTGGATTGATTAGCAGGATCGTTAACAGCACTGGTATCAGGAAAATCATATACATTCCCATCCCTACTCGTGATATCAGCCAGTTTGTTATTTGAGTTTTGCGTCTGTGTGAAACCAAATCCTACAGATACTGAGCCTTTCCTTAGATAGCCCGGGTCAGGTCAGATGTTGGAGTTTCCTCTTTTCTGTGGCTCACAGCTCTGAGAAAGAGTTTGGCTCAGATCGGAGATTCAGAATCAACGTTTAATTAAAAACAGACAGGAAACAAAAACTGTAAATAAATAATGCCCGTTATAAACAGCTGAGAGCGGCTCCACCGTGGAAACGTGGCAGATTCACTCCTGCAGGAGTCTGTTCATACGTGAGCGACGCCGTCTGGTGGTCAAAGGAGGAAGTGCAGACATCTGTCCTCCATCTTTAAACCCTGCAGGGTCACACGGGTGGAGCCTTTACCAGCTGATCACATCCTGGTCTACAGCCAATCACTGGGCTGACACATAACAATTAGAGCTGAACAGTTAATTGCAAATTAGATTAAATCTCAATATGGCTTGTTACAATTTTCAAATCCCAGAAGGTTCAATATTTTTAGCCCAAAATGTGTTGAACATTTTGACATTGTGATATAGTTTTTGCAATTTCATGTCTGTTTTTTTTTTTTTACCTCTATTCATTCACTTTTTTGCGGCTTTCATACCATTTTCCCCCGGATACCTATTTTTTTTTTTTTTTTTTTTTTTTTTTTTATATTTTTTTTTTTTTTTATTTTTTTATTTTTTTTTTTTTTTATTTTTTTTTTTTTTTTTTTTTTTTTTTTTTTTTTTTTTTTTTTTTTTTTTTTTTTGTCAGAACATTTTTGAAAAAATTTTTACATGGCTTTTGTAATTTAATTTCAAATTTAATTCCCAATTTTGCTGCCATAATCAATTTTCTCTAAGCCACTTTTAGATTTTTCCCATTTTCCCCCAGTTTTTACAATTTCATACCTATTTTGCTTCTGTTCTTCACTTCTCCACTTTTTCTCCAATCTTTTATCCTTAGATTATTTTAATGTCATATTGGTTTTACTATAAAAAGATCTACTGCTTATGTTTGTTTAAGAATACAGAAGATGAGGAACATTAAAACAATCGCAGAGTAAATCACAATATTGGAGAAAAAAAATCACAATTAAATTATTTTCTCAAATTATTCAGCCAAATAACGACTGACCCACACAAACTGACTGAAGGCTGGTTTAGAATCACCTGTGGGAGGAAACTGGAGTATCTGGAGACACACATGCACAGGGAGAATAGTGCATGCAAACAGAAACAGATGTGATCTCCTCTGTGTGAGCTTCAGTCACACTTCTGATATAAAAATAGAAATGGTGGAAGTGTAAGTAGTCGGGTTGGGAGAAAAAATCCATTCACGTAAGTATCAGGATTTTTTGTTTGATGATTTTTAAATTGATTTTTCTCCAAATTTAGATCCTTTATTTTAGTCTGTGTTAATAAGCAGCTTTTAACCCTTTCATGGTGTCCACTCCAGTAGAATGAATTTTAAACCCTTTAGGTTGCAGTAACATGTCCGACTACCAGGTGGTAGATTCCCAAACCCGTCTACAGTTTCATGAAAATTTTATCCTTGTACATTTTTACCGTATTGAGATATTCCATCATATCCAAAATAGTTGACAAAGGGCAAATTGGACATTTTGCCTGTATTCAGATTAGAGCTGCAGCTATCGATTATTTTTGTAATCGATTACTCTCTCAAATTTTTGTCGAGTAATCGAGTAATCAGATTACAGTTACATTGCGCTCACTGCTATTTGTTTTTACACTGAATCACTACACATTATTATTATTTTTAGTAACACACAAGACAGAAAAGCCAGGTCACTTAAATTAACAACTTATTTTTCTTATTTTGAACATTCTGAGCATAAATGGGATCTCAAAATCAAAATCTATACTTTTATTTTTACTCTGGGCCATATCTTGCTTTTTTCAGTATTTTTTTAAAAAGTTTGATTATTTTTATTTTATTTGTATTCATGCTTGTCTCTTTTTGCTAAATTATTGCCTTTACTACTGTACCATATTGATGATCTTATTTTGCTTACTTTATTTCTAGGACCAAATAATATCATACTTAGATACTAAGATCATTTAACTAGCTAATGTACATTTCTATAACATATGAAAACATTCCCTACACCTGCTTCCTCTACTCACTGTCAGTGTTTCCTCTTCTACTCTCTGCAATCAAATTAAATGTAAAGTTATTGGATGTGAAAAGTATGTGAACAAAATACACATGATTCTGGGCAAGTAGCCTCCGCATAGATTTACGTTCTGAACCAGCCTTTACACGGAGCCATAATCAAAGTAGGTTATTTACTAGCCCATATCTCAGTTATTGATCTTCTGTTGATGTATCATGAGTGTCATCCTGTTGTGTCGCTCTGACGCACAGACCGGATGTTTACTGTTGACGTGCTGCAGCATTGACGACGTGCTATCATGCTAAGCTACGTGCTAAGCTAACTCCGTTTGACATCAGACACACTGCACTGTGTTTTCTTTTCGTCCCTTCTTGTAGTGACCACACACTTGGGACACTCTCTACCATTTCTTCTGTGGACTCTCTCCTTTCTGTCCCTCTCTTTTCTCTTCCTTCATGAACAGCAGCGAGGTAGCAGGCGCGTTGTGCCACAGAAATGACCGTCAGTGTCAAACACCGTGCACTGTATAGTAGTCCAGATATATATTTATATGTATAATTATATATTAAACGAGGCTTCGAGGCACACAATTTGCCTCGAGGATATTTTGTAATTGAATAATCGAGATTATTAGAGGAATCTTTTCAGCTCTAATTCAGATTGCAAACACTTTATTTTAATTTTTGTGATATTCACAAGCAAAGTTTGTTAAATCAGCAATAAACACACATCTTCAGATTTAGCCTTTTTAATGTTCATCAAAGACATTTGTTTGTGGATCTTTATTAAGTTCCACTAAATTATTATTTATACCATTGATGTCATGGTAAAGTATTCCTGCTGTGATTTAGTGATTCATGCATGAAAGGGTTAAAGTCAGTCCAGTCTTTTGAAGAGAGAGTATAAACAGCTGGTTAAAATATATTACTGAATAAATCCTAAAAACAGACTCACATGTGATGTGTATTTTTCCTGATATAGTCTGTAGGCATCATCATTGTTCATCTTTTTCACTGGGGTTAAAAAAGATAACTAAAGATTGAAAAAAATCAGCAATATCGTAGAATTACAATTTAAATCATAAAAAATAGAATCAGGAGAAAAGCATATGGTCACAGCCCTGTTAAGCAGTGCCATAGAGATCCTGATCTCCTGAGCCTCAGACAGTCAGATGTTAGGATGGAGGATTCTTAATACCAGACTGTGATTTTCATCGTTTAATGAGCTGCGTACCATCTGCCATCTCCATCCTGAACAAGACAACCCACTGACCAACGGGTTGGAATGAAAATGTGTGCTCTGTGGTTTTCTATAGTTTTCACATGATTTTACATGTAGTATCTGTTTCCCTAACTGTATGTTTTCTTTTCTTGTTGTATATGTCCTTCTTGTTTGGCAGACTGTGAAAATGAATTTCCCAATTGGGACAATAAAGTTATCGATCTATCTATCTATGCTTGGTTGGTACACATAAGAGTTGGTTTGGTTTATGATTCTTAGTAGGGCTGAACGATTTGAGAAAATAATCTAATCGAGATATTTTCTCCAATATTGTGATTTACTCTGCGATTGTTTTAATGTCCCTCATCTTATGTATTCTTAAACAAACATAAGCAGTAGATCTTTTTATAGTAAAACCAATATGACATTAAATTAATCTAAGGATAAAAGATTTGAGAAAAAGTGGAGAAGTGAAGAACAGAAGCAAAATAGGTATGAAATTGTAAAAACTGGGTAAAAATGGTATGAAAGTGGAACAAAAGTAAGCAATTTAATCTAATTTTTCTTATTGTTCAGCCCTAGTACAAATAGATGTAGATCCACAGTGAGTGTGTTGGGCTCGCTGCATGCTCCTCCGTCTGAAGGATGCCTGTGGAAGTGTTTGACATTTGTCTTCTGCATGCATGGACGGCTAACTTAAAACATGGATAATCAAATAATGATCCATGAAATGGTCCATGACTAAATCGATGCATGAGTATCAGGCAGTCTGCAGGAGGAGCAGCTAAAACTGATCTGCATGTATGAATATTTGTATTATATTATATATTTATATTATATGGTTTGTGTAATATCAGGCTCTCAGCCATCTGGTGTAAACACATAAAAACAGCTTTGTGATGCCTCCCTCTCCTCCTCAGCTGCCCTCAGACTGTCCTGATCACTGCCCTCTACAGAAGAAGACCAACGGAGTCCAGCTGCAGACCTCCATCAGCTTCTCCAGAGAGACCTCGCTGTGAGGCCCACAGGAAACTCCTCTGCTGCCCGGAGACTGTGCAGGAGGACTTCATCCACAGAGGAGGTTAACGAAGCACAATCATCATCAGACTGACACATGTTTAGAAGAACCAGAGCAGGATCAGCTCCTGTGGTGGACTGACACATGTTTAGAAGAACCAGAGCAGGATCAGCTCCTGTGGTGGACTGACACATGTTTGGAGGTAAAGAGACGACAGCAGAAGGTGTTTCCACTTCTCCTGACTTTACTTGAATCCCATTGGCTGGACTGGAGTTTATGAAACACTGTGGAGGCTCCTCATTGGTCCATTTCATGACTTATTTCACAGGAGTTTGGAGGACTGAAGAGGCTCCTGGTTCATTTTCAGGAAAACCAGATTAACCAAAACAAAGGTCCACATCACCTGCATTAATCTGCATTAATTTATCTCAATCAGACTTTATTTGTATGGGACTTTATACACAAGGTGCTTCACATAAGAAGTAAAATTACAATAAATGACATAAAAAATGGAAAGTTGCATAGAAATGAAAATAAAAAGACCACATGCACCGTCACAACAGGACATAAAAGGAAATTATAAACAGAAAACAGAATCAAAGAACTGAGGAAACACAGGAGCTAAAACTTAAATTATTATTTAAAATCCTAAAATAACAGATAAAAAGTGCTATAGGGAAAGGAAGGTAAGTGTATAAATTAATCAATATAATAAAATTTAAATAAAAAATGTGGTAAATTAGATAAGCTAAAACCAGATGTGTCGTAAAAGCAGCTAAAGTAGGATGGAAAAAAGAAAAGCAGCATAAAAAGAATAAAATCCAAATAAATAATCTGAACTAGAATGTAGAAATAAAACAGATTAAGAGGATTAAAAATAAATAAAAAGGTAATCTGAAACAGAAATAACTATTTTAAAAGTTTGCTTTTAAAAATAAGAGCAGTATGAGCTCTCAGGTCTGCAGGGAGAATTTAACAAAGATATTATTAATGATAAATTAGGAGGCCGTCCTTCAAAGATAACCAATCACAGATCACACCATCAAAACTGTAACTATGTCATGACCCAGTTTTTCATAACTGAGAGCTAAAGGTGTTTTATTTTGAAAGGACGGCCTGTCTGTATCTGTGCAGACGCCACACTCGGGCTCTCTGTCCCCGCCTGTGCCGTGATGGGTGAAAAAGTAAGACCTGAGCTAAACTCACTGTTAAACTGACCGTGCTCTGGATGGAGCTGTAGATGTATTTATATATTTATATATATTTTTACATTTATTCCGTATCATAAATTACAGGTCACATACTGAACATTTATAAGTTCTGTCCCATTTTCCATTTCATGATGGAAAAGGGGCAGGAAGATAAAAACGTATTAACACCAGCCCCTTTATTGACATAATAAAGCAAAAATACTCTATGGTCTAACCTTCAGATGTATAACAACAGATGCTGATTGAAAATTAGAAATAATAATAATACATAAATGATACCTAAATAAAATAGAAACAAGTAATCACAAAACAGTTGGCAAGCACACACAACTACTCACCAGACATATAAAACAATAGAGGACCTTTCGCCGATCATCGTCATATTTCCTTATTATTTTGTTTTTATTCTCTTAAACTGATTAATTTCACCTCCTCATCCGAGGAGTGATTCTCCACAGGTGGACTGTTTTGGACAGTTTTGTTTGTTGTCTCTTTTCTATGTTTTTCTCTTGTTGCGATGCCATGAGGTCCACAGTTCCAATGCTTTGAGACAGCTGAAGCTTTCTGTCGATGTCTTGATTTCCCAGTTTTTCAAAGTTTTAGAGTTGATTGATTTTGGGCGTTTGCCTCCACAGCCTGACAGCAGCCATCTTCATAGCTGAGAGTTAAGAGGATCAATGGGCCATCAATAATCGACAGAAACATCTGATCAGCTCAGACTGACGACCAACAGGTGATTCACACACCGTCAGCTGACTGATGAAAACAGAGCGGGTCCTCCTGAAGGTCTTTGTTGTGGTTTAGAAACCAGTCCACAGGTCCCTGGTCCTGACTGATGGACAGGTGTAGCTCAGGACGTGGACACAGTCAGCTTCTCCAGCTCATTAACGAAATGAGTTTAAAACACAGAGAAAACAAACAGAAGCTTAAATCATAAAACAGCCTAAAGGCAAACACTGATCTGAAAACAGGGTTCAGGTCTAAAGTCCTGTTCATACAAACGGTTTTATGGAAACCCTGATGTGGACCAAAGACCCCAGACTCTGGTCCAGATGAACTCAGGAGGTCTTGGGTCACATCCCAGCAAACGAGTTTGGTTCACCAAAGATACAAAACTGGATCTTTATGTCTAACGGTGTGTTCTCACCAAAAGCGTCGCAAATTTTTCACGTGTTGATATTCCATACAAAGTCAATTTAAAGACGCAAATTGACGCTGCATCGGGGCTAGCATAGAGCGGCATCAAACGTTCATGCAGTGAGCGTTTCCAGCGAAAAAACGCTCGCTGCTCACTGCTTGACGCTCGAGTTGAAATAATTGAACTTTTCGAGCGAGCGAGCGTCTTGACGTGCCGGGACAGCCTATCAGGGTGGAGATCATGACGCAGGGCATTCTGGGGGTCGGAGTCTTGCTAATTTGACAAACTGCTAAACTGGAGACAGATGGAAAGGCGCTCTGCAGCTGCAGCTGGACTGTCTTGCCTGTAGTTGGTATTCAGGCGGGAGATCCTGGCACCAACCCTGGCTAGCAGGTCTTCAAACTGGGCAACAGTCAGCCTGAAGTACCGCTGGAACCGGCCGTGGTCCAGACGCAGCTCCTGCAAGAGACGGTGGAACTCACCGAGCTCACACCGCCTCCGTAGGGTAGCATGCATCCAGTACAGACGTCGGCGCCTAGCCCACAGCTGACTTCTCCACAGCAGGTACAGAGCAGCGATGGTGGTAATCAGAGCCATGTTCGATGATGAAATGATAATGGTGGACTTTTTGTGCAACGATGCTGCGGAGAGCGTTTTTTTGCATATTTGTACCAGTGTCAAAACTCGAGCGTCTAGCGCGGCGCAATTTCACTTGACGCGATTACACTTGCTTTCAACGCTTTCGATGGGAACGCGCCGTTAGATCAGGACTCTTAACTCCCAGCTCAGCTGTTTGGCAGAAGTCCATAGAATCATGAATACCTTTATTATGAGTTAAAGAATGATCTTTTATTTCTGCTAATGTTTTAGTTTAGAGAAGAAACTGCAAACAAACCAAAATAACTGATATTTTATTGGTGAAGGATTTAAAAAGCTAAAAAACAAATATTATTCCCATCATTATTATTTTAAATACTTCACTGTTTACCAGTATGATATATTCATAATGATGTTTTTTTATGTTTATATCATTTATTTTAAAGATGCTATGAGGAGTTTCTAAGTAATTACAAAAAGTCTCCCTTTTAGATATCTGCCTGATGGAAATACACACTTTAAGATGAGTTTTATAGCATCTAAATAGGTTATCTATAAATGCTATTCCTTAGCTTCATGGTCGGGTTGGACAGGGCTGGACTGGCCTGGATACTCAACTTCAGGAACAAGACAATTAAAACTAGAGCAAATTTATATTATTCAGACACGTCTTAGAGCACCGGGCTGTAAGTAGACATATATAGCCGGCTACAAAACTACAATACTAAGTTTTCCATAAATTGCTTGTTGTCACACATCAAAAACTACCGCTACGTAACTAGAAAGAGATACATTACCTCGTGGCTTTGCATCCTGTAAGTTGTTGAAAAAAGAAGTTGTAAAGCAATGCAGAGTTCTGAGGAAGGTCCGAGCTGCATTCATTAGCATCACAACAAACACACACTTTGGCTTGGGTCACGTCTTTACGACAGTCGCCCCGCGTGCTCATGGGTAGCAGAGTCTTTATGGTAACAGATTCTCCTCATAGCACCTTTAAGATATTTTTGCTGTTTTTAATAAACATTTGTACATTTTTATGTCATCACAGAATCAGCTGTTAGCTTTTCAAACCTTTAACTCCAACACCAAGAAAACATGTTTTTGTTTGTTTTTGTTTGTTTTTGTTTGTTTGTAGTTCCTTTGCTCTCTGAAACGTTAACAGCATCAACAATGATTTGATTTGTTCTGTTTTTTAAAACATAACATTTTATTTGATTTATTGATGACTCTGCCAAAAGGTTGAGCTGGTAGTTAAAGGGTTAATACTTAGAAAATCTTCTGGTGACGACAGCGTGAGGTCCTGTGAAGGTCCAGCTGATCAGGGCCATCTGGACTGGTCCAGAAGGTTCTGCAGCCCTGATGTTCTGGACTGAAGAACCTTCTGGAGAAACATCTCCTGGACTCAGAGCCTCGTACAGTCTATAAACCAAAGTCCTGAGCTGAGGACTGATTCTAGCGTAGAGCTAGGAGACGACATCAAGCACAGTTAGGCTAACGTTAGCCGTTAGCATTAGCACTGCCAGACTGCACTCCTGTCTTTGGAACTACTTTGTGAGGAAGGACCACGTATCCCTCCACCAGCAGGAGAACAAGCTGATGTAAATCAGCGAATGGAGGTCCAGGAGGAGGAGGTGACCTCCTCCTCCTGGACCTCCTGACTCTGGTCCATGAAGACCTCTCTCCTCTTCTGTCTGAGAGCTCTGAGCCTGTCAGTGGGTTCATCATCTTCTCTGCTCCTGCCCTTGGTCTTCAAAGTCCAGATCCAGGACTCTAGACTGAGGCTGCAGCTCCACCTGGTGGTGTATGGGACAAAGCACACCTGACACACCTGCACATGAACATGTTAAAAACACGGCTGGACCAAACAGAACCTCCTCATCAGCCGATGCACAACTTTCTCCTGCAGGACTCAGGACGGGACGTCCCGACTCAGCTGGTTCTGTTTTTACGTTTCTGGACTGACGAGCTCGATACAGGACTTATGAACCTCTGTGGGGGGGGGGGGCACCATCATCTGTAAGGGTGAAGGAGGTCCTAGAGAGGTGTGCCTAATAAAGTGGCCAGTGTGTTTGGTCATGTTATCTTTGTCTGAACTTTTTAGTGTTCCTGCAGGTCCAGACAGACAGGCTCTGAACGACCTCTGACCCTGGTCTGTGGTCTCTAGATGACCTCTGACCCTGGTCTGTGGTCTCTGCTGACCTCTGACCCTGAGTGTTAGCATGCTGGTCTGTCCTGTATCTGGTCTTTGAGGTTGTGGTCTGCAGGATCTCGGTCTCTGTAATAAACAGACCTGTCCACTCTGACAGACCGACTCTTCCTTTGTCATGATCAGTGAACTCGTCCGCTCTTAACCTTTGACCTCTGCACAGGAGCAGTTTAGGCTAAGGGACACGTGCCAGACTCGAACCCTCGACCCTCCTGCTGGAACAACGGTCCAGGTGAGCCACCGACGCCGTGGCAGTGCGGTGAGTGCCGATCTAAAGTAAGACCTGAAGATCAGGACTAAAGTCAGACCTGATGATCAGGACTAAAGTCAGACCTGATGATCAGGACTACAGTAAGACCTGATGATCAGGACTACAGTAAGACCTGATGATCAGGACTACAGTAAGACCTGATGATCAGGACTACAGTAAGACCTGATGATCAGGACTACAGTAAGACCTGATGATCAGGACTACAGTAAGACCTGATGATCAGGACTAAAGTCAGACCTGATGATCAGGACTACAGTAAGACCTGATGATCAGGACTAAAGTCAGACCTGATGATCAGGACTACAGTAAGACCTGATGATCAGGACTAAAGTCAGACCTGATGATCAGGACTACAGTAAGACCTGATGATCAGGACTACAGTAAGACCTGATGATCAGGACTAAAGTCGGACCTGATGATCAGGACTACAGTAAGACCTGATGATCAGGACTAAAGTCGGACCTGATGATCAGGACTAAAGTCAGACCTGATGATCTGGACTAAAGTCAGACCTGATGATCTGGACTAAAGTCAGACCTGATGATCAGGACTAAAGTAAGACCTGATGATCGGGACTAAAGTCAGACCTGATGATCTGGACTAAAGTCAGACCTGATGATCGGGACTAAAGTCAGACCTGATGATCAGGACTAAAGTCAGACCTGATGATCTGGACTAAAGTCAGACCTGATGATCAGGACTAAAGTCAGACCTGATGATCAGGACTAAAGTCAGACCTGATGATAAGGACTAAAGTCAGACCTGATGATCAGGACTAAAGTCAGACCTGATGATCAGGACTAAAGTCAGACCTGATGATCAGGACTAAAGTCAGACCTGATGATCAGGACTAAAGTCAGACCTGATGATCTGGACTAAAGTAAGACCTGATGATCAGGACTAAAGTCAGACCTGATGATCAGGACTAAAGTCAGACCTGATGATCTGGACTAAAGTCAGACCTGATGATAAGGACTAAAGTCAGACCTGATGATCTGGACTAAAGTCAGACCTGATGATCTGGACTAAAGTCAGACCTGATGATCTGGACTAAAGTCAGACCTGATGATCAGGACTAAAGTCAGACCTGATGATAAGGACTAAAGTCAGACCTGATGATCTGGACTAAAGTCAGACCTGATGATCAGGACTAAAGTCAGACCTGATGATCTGGACTAAAGTCAGACCTGATGATCAGGACTAAAGTCAGACCTGATGATCTGGACTAAAGTCAGACCTGATGATCTGGACTAAAGTCAGACCTGATGATCAGGACTAAAGTCAGACCTGATGATCTGGACTAAAGTCAGACCTGATGATCAGGACTAAAGTCAGACCTGATGATAAGGACTAAAGTCAGACCTGATGATCTGGACTAAAGTCAGACCTGATGATCAGGACTAAAGTCAGACCTGATGATCTGGACTAAAGTCAGACCTGATGATCTGGACTAAAGTCAGACCTGATGATCAGGACTAAAGTCAGACCTGATGATCAGGACTAAAGTCAGACCTGATGATCTGGACTAAAGTCAGACCTGATGATCTGGACTAAAGTCAGACCTGATGATCAGGACTAAAGTCAGACCTGATGATCAGGACTAAAGTCAGACCTGATGATCTGGACTAAAGTCAGACCTGATGATAAGGACTAAAGTCAGACCTGATGATAAGGACTAAAGTCAGACCTGATGATCAGGACTACAGTAAGACCTGATGATAAGGACTAAAGTCAGACCTGATGATAAGGACTAAAGTCAGACCTGATGATCTGGACTAAAGTAAGACCTGATGATCAGGACTAAAGTCAG
This sequence comes from Scarus forsteni, assembly GCA_036419115.1. Taxonomy (NCBI): domain Eukaryota; kingdom Metazoa; phylum Chordata; class Actinopteri; order Labriformes; family Labridae; genus Scarus; species Scarus forsteni. Next base: position 4,611,099 of record JAZDUH010000283.1, read on the forward strand.
ACCTGATGATCAGGACTAAAGTCAGACCTGATGATCTGGACTAAAGTCAGACCTGATGATCAGGACTAAAGTCAGACCTGATGATCTGGACTAAAGTCAGACCTGATGATAAGGACTAAAGTCAGACCTGATGATAAGGACTAAAGTCAGACCTGATGATCAGGACTAAAGTCAGACCTGATGATCTGGACTAAAGTAAGACCTGATGATCAGGACTAAAGTCAGACCTGATGATCAGGACTAAAGTCAGACCTGATGATCTGGACTAAAGTAAGACCTGATGATCAGGACTAAAGTCAGACCTGATGATAAGGACTAAAGTCAGACCTGATGATCTGGACTAAAGTAAGACCTGATGATCAGGACTAAAGTCAGACCTGATGATCAGGACTAAAGTCAGACCTGATGATCTGGACTAAAGTAAGACCTGATGATCTGGACTAAAGTCAGACCTGATGATCTGGACTAAACTCAGACCTGATGATCAGGACTAAAGTCAGACCTGATGATCTGGACTAAAGTAAGACCTGATGATAAGGACCAAAGTCAGACCTGATGATCTGGACTAAAGTCAGACCTGACGATCTGGACTAAAGTCAGACCTGATGATAAGGACTAAAGTCAGACCTGATGATCTGGACTAAAGTCAGACCTGATGATCAGGACTAAAGTCAGACCTGATGATCAGGACTAAAGTCAGACCTGATGATAAGGACTAAAGTCAGACCTGAAGATCAGGACTAAAGTCAGACCTGACGATCAGGACATGATCACACACATGATGGATTAAAAATGGAGAATAATAAATAAACAGATAAAAACATGGTCATCAGGATCAGCTTCATTGATCTGTATGTTAGAGTTATAATAACTATAATAACAGCTCACTCTCCAGGTTCAGAGTAGATCCACACAGAGTAGGGCTGGGCGATATTACCTAAGCTCAATATCAGTATTAATTGAAGCTCTTGATTACGGTTAATAATAATAATAATAATAATAATAATAATAATAATAATAATGGATTTTATTTAAAAGGCACTTTACATCTGTGGGCAAATCTCAAAGTGCACAGTGGTAAGAAAATAAAACCAATGATAAAGAATAAAAACAGTAAAGGCATTCGACGATAAAAACAGCCAGGAAAGGCAGTGTGAAATAAAAAGGTTTTCAGTCCTTTTTTAGAAGAGTCCCCCGTCTGTGGAGCCCTGAGGGGGTCGGGGAGGCCCTGTGGCCCATGGTCCTGAGCCGAGTCCTGGGCGGGCGCAGACGGTGCAGTTGGCCTGACCGGGTTCTGGCTGAAGGGTGTTGGTGGAGGAGTTCAGTGAGGTAGGTGGAGGCTGCACCGTGCAGACAGTGATGGGTGTGGAGGAGGGGGTGATGTGGTCATGTTTCCCCACCCTCATCAGGATTAACGATCGTTTCTGCTGTGCTGGAATAGATCAGTGGTGACACCATCGGTCATCAACACGCTCCTCCTGCAGGATTTACACTTCACTTCTTTCTGCTCGATGTCTCTGCTCAGAATCCAAAATGTGACCAAACTATGGAGACAGTATTTTTTTGGCTACAAGATCCTCTGATAGATTATCGCTCGTCTCCTCCACGTTGGTGGCGTGTCCTTTGATCTTGGCGAAAGTGGATGCAGACTGTATGGAGGGGGCGTGGTTAGTGGCTTAAAATAATCAAATAATCATCTTTAATAAAATTACTTTAATTACAGGGACTACATGTTGATTTTGATTATTTTTCGATGAAGTGCCCAGCCCTCACAAAGTGTGTCCTGTATCATAAACAAACACAACAAGCAGAAATCACAAGAAAAGAATTAACAATTTCATTAAAGTTTAAAAATCAAGTTAGGATGAGAATAGAAATAAAAATGGAAATTGTACAATGAGCAAAGTTAAAAAAGAAACGAGATGCACATAAGTGTGTGGTATGGATGGTGAATAATCATGTTTAGTGTTAATAGACTTTTGTCGTTAGGAGTTCAGTACAGTAACAGTCTGAGGGAGAAACTTCTGTTGGTGATGGCGTACAGTTATATGACTTACCTGAAGGGAGGAGTCAGCAGGTAAGAGCTGAGGCAGCCGTCTGTGGCATCCACATGATTCAGGATTTAAAGAAATCTGCACAAAGACCTAAATGATCATTTATTTAAAAAACATTTTCTTACTGTGGAGAATAAAAAAGGACATAAAGCAATGCAAATTCATGTCATGACTCATATTTACCAAATATTTTATTTAAAGAGCATGGACAATGACAGAATAAAACAAATAATAAAAATGTAAATCTGCACAGCTCTGAGTTTAGCAGTTAATCTAATCGTTTGTAATTTTGTGTATTATGTTGACTTAAGCTTTAGTAATGTAAACATATGTGTCCGTGTTTATGAAGCTGTTTGAACTGAATTATTAAATGAAGAAATCCTCTCGTGGTCCTAAAATAAAATCAGATTTAAACATCAACAGTTTGTGTTCAGATGTAAAGAGCTGAATGAACATGATGAGTTAAATATCTGATGGTTCTTGTGTTTGACAGCCGGAGCAGAAACAGAAGTGGTGTGAGTGTTGCGACAGCCTGAGGGGGGAGAGGCCGTTTCTCAAACTATTTTGACACTTTTTGAACCACAAAGAGGAAACTGCAGCGTTTGCTTCACTCTGGTCATAAATGAACCCCAGAGTGAGCGGGCTGGACTCAGGATGACGGTGCTGCTGCTCAGCCTGCTGTTTGGACTCCTGTTGGACGGTAAACTGATTTATGAGTTAAAGACATAGGATACTTTAAAATATTAGTACTCAAGTACTCAGTGGAGCTGTTAGTGAGTGCTCAGGCTGAAGCCTTTCTTAAAGACATGTTTTATTCTGTTTCAGAGTTTATTGTTTTTAACCTCCTGTTTTATTCCTGTGTGAACACACTGTCTTTACCTCTGACTGTTTTTATTCTACTGAACATTTGATTCACTTTAGTTAAGGTTTATTCTATTTAATATTTGTAATTTTAACCTGACCTCCATGTGTACTCTGTTAGACCTTTAAGATGATGTTTCCTCGGTGTGTACTGCGTTAATTTTTTATTTATTAATGGTGTATTATTTCTATTACAGTGTTTGGATGGAGGGTTTGGGTCCTTCTTCCTGTTGTCTTCTTTTATTTACTCTGTTTATTAAACCCTTGGTGCTTCATTTTCTTTATTAAAGTGCTGTATTAATTAAAGCTGCAAGCAGCATCGGACGGGTCCTCGCTCTGTCGCAGGTCCCTCGTGACCCGTTGACCTCCATTTTGAGGGTTTCATCCCTTTGAACTGCTCTGAGTTAGACTGATATATGTTTCTGCAGCTCTGTGTATAATGGCTGTGTTGGAGACATTTTATTGTTCCTTCTTTAGTCACATAATCAGCTGTTAGATCAGAGACAGAGGGCTGACGTCACCTTTAGCCTGTGGCCAAATCACTTCCTGAGATTGAGTGGCAACTTGTGAAACAACGCCTCACAGAGGCCACAGTGTTGACCCAATCTCTCTAAATATATGACCTTTTTATGTGAAATTTTGTCAGGAATCTAACTGTGACATTTTTAAAGTCATACGAGTTATTGTTTTGTCTGTAGAGGCCTAACTGACACAGGATGTCTGATTCTGAGATTTCCTCTCCTATTCATTTGAATGAGAGGAACAGCGAGGGCTTCTCTGGGGTTCACAAACTTTGAGAGCTCGTCATTCAGAAACCGTTTGAGAAACAACAAATCTCTTCATAACTTTTGTTCATCAATGTCTCCTCTCTCATCTGTCCACAGTTCAAGCTGATACCATTTACAGTGTAGGAGGAGATCATTCTTTTGTCTGGCATATTTTTCGCCTGAAATTTTATTTTGAAGGGCAATTTGCCAACTTCCTGTTTGAGATAGGTCAGACCTGCATTTTGGTGTTGGTTGATCTCGCTACGACATTCCTGGTGGCCGCGAGGTCTACTTTAGTGTTTCCAGGTGGCGCTAGTGAGCACATTTTGGAATGTTGGGAGTTGATTTTCCTTTTTATATAAGTTTTTGCAGAGTCTGAGGAGTGTGCCACTTTGGTGAGTTTTTGAGCATGTTTAGGGGGTCAAATTAAGGTTTTATTACCCAAAGGAAAAATAATTGGAAGAAGAAAGAAACAAAGCAGGAACAGTAGGGACCTCACCCACAGGGGAAGGACCTCTTCTAGGTCTAGTGATTTTAAAGCGGTGAGTGTGGATGTTCACGGTCAGTCTGTTGAAACAGTGACCTGCTGAAAGTACCTGAGCACCTTTTGGATGACAAACTCCGCCTGACAGACTCCTGTAGGACAGGTGAGCAGAGGCTGGGTTCAGGTGAGGTCTCTCCTGCTGTCACTGAGTCTGTTCTCACCTTTCTATGAGGAGATGACGATCACTCTGAGACACCTGGGTGAACGTTTACACCTGCAGAAGGCCTCTGGGCGTGGCCTCATCACTCCCTCAGTGAGAGAAGAAGAAACTGGAGAAAGCAGCAGAGATTAAACATTTTAAGAAGGGATTTAAAGCAGTCACTGACTACAGGCTGATGTCCTTGGGCAGGTTGATCTGAAATGAAGGAGCTCTGATGAAGGAGCTCCATCTCGTCTGTGTAGACTCGTTCATCCAGCTCATGGTTATCTAGAAGATACAAAATCGAGGCAGCTGGACTGTGTTCAGTTTGAGAAGACGTTTCTCTTCTCATCCAAGAAGCTTCTTCAGCTCCAAAGAGCTGGAGCAGGCAGCAGAGATTAATCTTTACAGAAGAGGAGTGTAGAAGAAACTGTTCACTCTCCTGTCAGGTGAATGTGAATGTTTGGAGAACTTCCTGTAGAGTTCAGCACAGCACTGTGATTGGCTGAGATCTCTCCTCTCACCAACACCTGCACATCGCTGTGTCGTGGAAGTTTTTCCCGTTTCTGGTGAAGAATGAAATGGAGACTTCTGCATTTCAACACATCAGCAATCAAGCACCAAGAGACCTGAACATTTAAACCTTTTGGACACGCCCCCTAAGGTGGGCTTCACACTTTTCTGTCTCTAAAACAGGAAAGCACGGGGTCGAGGGTTCAGGTGAGGGTTTGGTCTGGAAGGGGAAATACAAAAAAATTCTGATGTGTTGGTGTGAAGCAGGAGATGGGGTGGGAAGTTTTGGGAGTTAGGACGTTTTAAAAAAGGAAATCAAATCTAAGAGGTTTAGTAAAGGTGGGGTAGAGCCAGGTTTAAGAAAGGTGTGGTGAGAAGTTTAAGGAAAACAAAAGGATTTTAAAATCAAAGAAGTCTGGTCTGGTTTCATGGTGGGGGTCAGGGAGTGGGCCAAGGTGGGAAAAGAAAAGGTATTTTTGGATAGGTGAGGGGGAGTTTTAGAAGTCTAACTCTCACAGTTATCACTCTCACAGTTTTCCATCAAGTGGTGGACAGCCGAGTCCTGACCTGAGGAGGCCCTCCTGTGTAGGTCCATAGGCTTATGAAGCAGTTGTTTAGTTTTCCTGATGTTCAGGTCTGAGCATTCATCACTGCTCTGGACTGCATAGAGCCACTGAGATGAGGAGCAAAACACCTACCAAAACTGAACACAGTCCAGGTGCTTTGTTTCTAAATCCACAGACGTGTCTCCACATTTCAGATGTTTCTTCATTTTAATAAAGCTGATTCTTCTCTTTCCAGGGGCCAAAGGTCTACAATCGCTTTATCGATTCTCCAGACCTGATCAGGAAGTTTCCCTCCCCTGTGGTGAACCGTCCAAAACCAACGAATGCTCCAACATTCAGTGGCTCTCCAACACTCTTTCATCACCTACTGTAACTGAAGCAAAGGATGGAGGAGTTAACCGAGCATCACCTCGATCACACAGACTGAGTCTGACCTCTGACTGCTCTCTGCTCATTAGACAAGTCTCTGATGACGATGCTGGTTACTACACATGCCGCCTTGATGACAATGATCATTGTCATGATGTCAGGGTGTATCTGAGTATTTTAAAAAGTAAGTTACATCTTAATATATGTGGAAGCAAATATCTCACTAATATGACTGTAACTGTTCTTAAACATGGACGAGCTGCTGCTGTGGACCTGCTCAGCTAACACTTCATAATGATAGATCTGTTAAACACTCGTCTGTTCCTGTTAATATCACACACAGTGACGTGGACAAAATTGTTGACACTCTTCTGTTAAAGAAAGTTCAACCCACATGGTCAATTAAATAACTTGAAACTGACAAAAGTAACAAACATGAAAAATGACTTAAAATCAATTAATGAAAATCAGAGATTGTTTTTGAATTGTGGTTCAACAGAATGATTTTTAAACATAAAATATTGAAACTGGTCTGGACAAAAATGATGGTGCCCCTAGAAAAGTCTGAAAATGATGTGACCATAGGGACATGTTAAACTCAGGTGTGCCCTGTAATTCTCATCACGGGTGTCTTCAAGCTTGTAATCAGTCAGTCTGCCTATTTAAAGACTGAAAAGTGGTCACTGTGCTGTTTGGTATCATGGTGTGTACCACACTGAACATGGACCACAGAAAGCTAAGGAGAGAGCTGTCTCAGGAGATTAGAAATAAAATAATAGACAAGCATGTTAAAGGTAAAGGCTATAAGAGCATCTCCAAGCAGCTTGATGTTCCTGTGACAAACCTGGAACTTTTTGGTAAGTCACATCAGCTCTATGTTCACAGATGCAAAAATGAATCATACAAAGAAAAGAACACTGTACCTACTGTGAAACATGGAGGAGGCTCAGTTATGTTCTGGGGCTGCTTTGCTGCATCTGACACAGGGTGTGTTGAATCTGTGCAGGTACAATGAAATCTCAAGACTATCAAGGCATTGATAGTCAAGTTTGTTTTTAAAATAACTTTATTAAAATAACTTTTTATGTATCATTACTTTTGTCAGTTCATATTATTTCAGTGACCGTGTGGGTTTTTCTGTCTTAAACGTGCAGGTACCAACAATGTCGTCCATGTCTCTATAACAGAAACCTTCACTTTAAACTGATTTGGACTTCTTCAAGACTGACCAACCTCAGTGAAAATAAGACTTATCATTCTCATTTTTAAGTTAATCTTAGCCACGGATGGGAATCAAAAACAATTTAGGTTAAAAACTGTTAAAGGATAACTTTGGTTCCTGCAGCTTTTACATTGTTTATAGAATGAAGAACAACAATATACTCACCCAGAAGGCTTTCCTGATGCAAACGGTGCTTCAGGAGATATTTAGATCCAAAATCGAGCAGCGGACACCGATATAATGGTAGCCCGTAGGGCATGGATCGCCGCTCCTAAAAACTGCATTAATCGTCCAAAAACTCATGTTTTTCACCAATATTCCATCATGATTTGCTCCGAATGGACCGCCATTGCAGCCTGTGTTTCTCCACACAGCGCTGTGTGACTGAACTAACCTCTGAACTGACGAGCTGTTTACCTGCCCTTTGCGCATGCGCAGTGTGGCTCATTGTTTCAGGGGAAGATCGGCAGCTACAAATCAACTTTCTTCTTCCAGTTTTGTGCAAAATGGACGAATATCTATGGGATGAAGATGTTGTGGAGGAGGACTTTGAATATGATGGACGTCCTTACAGTTTGAAGCCAGATTATACAGATAAGGAGCTCTTAGAAATGAAGCGATCGCAACGCTCCAGAGAGTACTGCGCATGCGCGAAGGGACGTAAACAAAGCCGTCAGTTCAGAGGTTAGTTCAGCCACACAGCGCTGTGTGGAGAGACACAGGCTACAATGGCGGTCCATTCGGCGCGAATCATGATGGAATATTGGTGAAAAACATGAGTTTTTGGACGATTAATGCAGTTTTTAGGAGCGGCGATCTATGCCCTACAGGCTACCATTATATCGATGTCCGCTGCTCGATTTTGGATCTAAATATCTCCTGAAACACCGTTTGCATCAGGAAAGCCTTCTGGGTGAGTATATTGTTGTTCTTCATTCTATAAACAATGTAAAAGCTGCAGGAACCGAAGTTATCCTTTAACACAAAGTCGTCCAGAAAAGAAAACTTCACAGCTTCAGCTGCTCCAAAACTCAGCTGCACTCATGCTGATGAAGAGCAGGAGGAGAGCTCACATCACCCTGACTTTAAAGCCCCTGCATCCTTTAGGACTGATTTAAGGTCCTTCAGTAGGTTTTAAATCGCTGAGTCGTCTTGCTGCTTTTATTTATCCAGTCTGCTTTTACTCTTTAACCTATTAGAGCCCTCAGGTGTTAACCTTTGGATAAAACCCAGAGTGAGAACTTACAAACAGTCAGGGGTGTATTTGGTCATTTTGGGACCCGAGGCAAACCCAGTAATAAGGGTCCTCAATACCCCTGTACTGCACTGACAAAAGTTTTATTATTATTTTAAACTTATATCTGGTAATGTAACGAAACTAGATGCATTTCCTCAAATGTTTCCTAGTGGCGTGTTATTTAGGCCCCATGTCCTGCTTTTGAAATCTGTTACAGTTATCTGACAGCTGCTATTTACATAACAATGTTTATATGTCTCCCTTTACAGTGAATAAGATTGATCACCAAAAAATGATTTTGAAGTTTGATGTTTATCATTAAGCAGCCTCTACAGGGACATTGGCCAAAAAAGAAAAAATCAGTGCACACGTGAAACTATCCTGTACAGGGACCTTATGCCATTCATAATAAATGTCATATAGATTAAACATTATTAATGAACCTATTTTACAGGATGATTTGATTGAAAAAAAAAACAATCAAATGAAATGTATGAGGTCTACTGACAAAATGATCATAAATTATGGATGTTGATCCTCTCTACTTTATACTACAGCTCTTACATAAAAGAATAAGGTTTTAATGTATATATATATATATATATATATATATATATATATACATTAGGGGTGTAACGGTACACAAAAATCACGGCTCGGTACGTACCTTGGTTTTTGGGGTCACGGTTCGGTACGTTTTCGGTACAGTGTGGGAACAACGCAAAACCTGTTGTTTGTTTAGCACATTTATTAAACCAAAAATTTCTCATTATACAAACTGAAAAACAAAATCAATTCAATGTGCTGCTAGGTAATTCTAATAAGTTAAATAAAATAATCAACAAATGTATAAAATTAAAAATAATGAGTTTCTTTTTAAATTCCTGGCATAAATGTGGACGACTGGGTATGTGTTTAAAACCAGCATTTTCCACCACTGAATATGGTCTTAGACCCGATGCTATAAAAACGCTGATGGATGCTGTTATTGCTTTGGCCCAATCTAAACTGTCAGGGAGAGGCTGCCTGAATGTAGACGGCAGTTGAATTTGCAGATGGGCAGAGGGCTAAGACTTTAATTAGATTTCACAGATTAATGTTTGTACTCATGTCAAATATCTATTGAAAAAATGAAGCAAAAATTGTGAAATCAGGTCTACAGCTCAGGCTACACTCTGGCAGCCAACCAAACTCCAGAACTCAATAACAACTATCGGGCATAAGCAACAGCAACGAAACAGACAGAAACACAAACACTAATCCAGAGTCATGTCTCACAAGAACGAGGCTGGAGCCTCTTATTTCAGTAGAAAATTCACCAGAGTTCAAGACGATAACAAACCAAACCCAACCTAAGTCACCGAGGTGAACTTGGTTTCACGTTGGATATTCGACAGACATTCAACTCCCAGACAACGACTGTTTGGCGATCCGAGCCTGGGAAGGGGTGCTCATAAAGCGGAAGGTTTCCCACCGAATGACCGCTGAATACACGGTTTAGGGACCGTCGCAAAAGTTCAAGCTCTGTTTTCGCAGAAGACAACTAACCATTAAATCATCAAGAGCTTTTTTATCCTGTGAGGAATAATCTTATAAAAGATAGTATATTGTCAGTATGAAATTACTGTACTTTGCTCAAGCACTGTTGTTTTTATTTGTGCATTTTTCAATTTTATATTAATTTTTAAATAACTTGATCATCAATAACTTTTTAGTCATGTGACCTAGAGACACCAAATCACTTTTATAAAGTCCATCTCTTATTACTGTTCTTGGCTCAAGCACTGGTTTGTCTATTTGTGTCTCAATCAATTTTATATTAATTTTTAAATAACTTGATCATCAATAACTTTTTGGTCATGTGACCTAGAGGCACCAAATCACTTTTATAAAGTCCATCTCTTATTACTGTTCTTGGCTCAAGCACTGGTTTGTCTATTTGTGTCTCAATCAATTTTAGAGACATTTTTAAATAACTTGATCATCAATAACTTTTTGGTCATGTGATCTAGGGTAGGGTAAGGGGATAGATAGATAAGTGGATTAGAGGCAGTTGTAACAGTAGGACAGTTCAAACACAACTGGAGGTGCACATACATCATTTTAATTTTAATGTTAGAAAAGTAAAGGGCTACATTACATTCTATGTGATACTTCGGGAAGTCAAATGTAGTAGCTAGAGTAAAAGGAATTTAACATGTGGTGTTATATTTGTACAGCCCGGGATTCCATTGACATCAACTGAGCAATAAAGGCTTTTTATTGTGACCATTACTGTTGTCTGGAAGCCTTAAAGTTTATTTTATTTTATTTTATTTTTATTTAGAGTTCGGGTTTTAAACAAATCAATTCCAATCAAGATATAATGAAATAAAATGACACAAATAGAAAAACATGACTAAAAAGTTATTGATGATCAAGTTATTTAATAATTAATATAAAATTGATGAAGACACAAATAGACAAACCAGTGCTTGAGCCAAGAACAGCAATAAGAGATGGACTTTATAAAAGTGATTTGGTGCCTCTAGGTCACATGACCAAAAAGTTATTGATGATCAAGTTATTTAAAAATGTCTCTAAAATTGATTGAGACACAAATAGACAAACCAGTGCTTGAGCCAAGAACAGCAATGTCTTCTTGCGAATTTAACAGAGTTTTGGAATTTCAACCTCACCGAATTAAAAATCTATTGACAAAACAATGCTTATTTTTCTGCCGCTTTTACGCAGCATGTTCTTTTGCGACGGTCCCTAAACCGGGCTGCAATACGGCCACACTGGGTCGTGACAACAATCAGCAGCAGTTCTTGGGAAGCCGTCCGCTGTATGAGCGACACATGTCGGGCAGGAATTACCAAACTGTCGTTGTGAATGTCTGTCGAATATCCAACGTGAAAGTAAGTTCACCTCGGTGCCTAAGTCTGAGCTAACCATCCCGTCTATGAGCACAGATTACACACCAACACAACTCCAAAATGACTGGAAAAGTCATAATTACGTCTATTTGATTGCAAGTTGGACTGAATAGATCATTCAGCATGACAATCTGTTTCTTATCTGTCTTTGGCTTAATTTCACACATTAAGCAACCGTAGCTTCAGTAAACTCCCAGTTAGCCCACAGCTTC
>JAZDUH010000283.1:4627500-4762500 GCA_036419115.1 Scarus forsteni
CCCATTAGACCATGATCCAAGGAATAATGATGAAGTCAGGCTGGAGTGTACTCTTCTCAGAGACCCTCACCTCTCCTGTACAACAAACCCTCTCCGCTGGGTGGATGAAAATCGCACTGAGGTCACTGAAGGTGTTTCCCAGACTACCAGAGCTACAGACTGTTTATCTTACCTGGATGTGACGCGTCAGAGCAGAGACAACAAGAAATTGACCTGCCAGGTCGTCAACAGGCAGAATACAGTGGAGCTAGAGGCCGACTACACACCTTTCATCAGAGGTAAGATCAGCATGATCAGAGGGGGGATCACTGTCTGCATCTACATCACATCATTATATATAAATATATGTATATATAATTATGGTATGTATACTATGGTACAGTCCTTTCTTTTCAGATTGTAATCAATAATTTACCCCGTAGATGATGGAGGGACCGTGGGGGATAAGGGTGGTCCTGGTTCTGGTTCTGGTCCTGGTCCTGGTTCTGATCTGACCTTCATCATTGTGGGCGTGTTGCTCGTGGCGTTTTTACTGCTGGTGGTCACGACCGTTGTCCTCATCAGACACAGGAGGAGCGCCAAAGGAGCTGAGGGTGGGTGGAAGTTTGTTTTTTCATCCACATGAACAAAGATCCAGTGAAAACTTCAGATGTTCATATGGACCAACCACCAAGGAAGTCTGAGGATGATTATTAACAATAATGGTTAATTAGATTATTACATACAGCAGTAAATGGTGAAGATGCCGTGCACACTTCAGGGGAAAGCATAAATGTTAAGAAGTTATGTGCTAACGGACAAACATCGGCCTGTAGGTCCAGACGTGGACTCTGACAGTTTTCTGACTGAAAGGCATCAACATCAACATCAGACTGATTTAAATGGATTACTGATCAGACGGGATGGCTGACATTCATCTGACCTTCACTAAAGATTATGGGCTCTAATTTCATAGACCAGGTATAGGCTCGGCACACCAACAGGGTGTGTTCATGGCATTTTGCATTTTTCGTGCACAGTGCAGTCTGGGGCTGTGAGGTGCATCCATGCCTCCGTCTCTGCCCCCCGGCTTGAGTGGGTTTAACACAGCCGAGTGAGTCTTCGACAATCAAATGAAAGCGTCTCCTTGCCTTTAAATTGCACTGCAGGTCAGGTGCAGCAACTGATTGGTCTGACTGATCCCCGCCACCGTGGCCAGGGAGAAACCCGGCGGTGGATCTGGTCCATCACCGTGTGGACCACCTCACAGGACAGACGTGATCTGTTCCCGTGTCATGAATAGGAGTACAAAATTAAGTGACAGTTACATTTAAACACAGCAGCAGGCTAATCCATTCATCATGCTGTGATCCACCTGCACTCCTGGTTTGTCATCTCATAGCAGAGCCTTTAGTGATATATCGTCTCCCAGTATCTCCTCCTTACAATAATGTTCTCCATCTTTTTAGATCACATTAAAAAAGACTAAAACAGAGAAATATGGACAATCACAGCTAAATCCTTAAGACACCTAGAGACTTACATTTATTTTCTCTCTTTTTTTCTTTTGAATGTCATGAGATGAGAGAAGCCAGATATATACTCAGTATCAGATGTTAAGGCTGTTTATTGTTGACTTGTAAGATGTGCATCAAACTTCCAGCTGCTGTCAGGTTAAGTTTCCATTATGACAAACGGCTTTAATCCGACATCAGATGTGACGGGACAGTTAACATAGATACAAATGTATATGCTGGTTCAGACGGTTACATTAAATAGTGATTGCTGTGATTGTTTATTGCATTAAAATGTGCCTGACACTCTGGAAACCTGCCTCTGACGCTTTGTTGACGTGTGTGCACATGTGCGCCTGTCACCAAATTACCGCTGCACCAGGTGCACTTCACCTGCGCCAAGAATAGACCAGGTTGGGGCTGACGAACTTTCAGCTTAGCTCACCATCAGCGCAGTTTTTTGGCACAAAATTGTCACTGTGCCAACCTGAATCTGTCGGCAGCTCCGGCGCCACCACACCCATTGCGGCACAGTCTGTCTGCCAAATTGGCTGTGCACTGTGGTGCCCTGGACGAAATCAACGCTTCGCTACCCTACGCTGCACCAGTGAATTAGAGCCCTGTTACTCAAAATATGATTTCATCTGATGTCTCTTCTGATTGATATGTTATTTTATTAGCTCTGGTCGATGTCTTTGTTGATTTTTTACTAACTTTATCACTTTTCCACATCAAGAATATGGACTTTATTAATTATTTCTTACAAAAGTTCGAGCCTGCCCCCGTCCCATCCAAGTGACATCCTCATAACCAACTCTACATAAACACTCGCGTATCAAATAGGTAAACAGTACAGCAAAAAAGTAAAAGAATATTCACAAATACAAAAAACAGATGCAGACAAAATATTCAACCCAATCTGTGGTGATCATTACGGTCATAACTCCAACATTCTGGACCTCTGGCATAAGAAAATAAACAAATGAATGAAAAAGAAACATCCCAGCAGTCAAATATGGGCATTAGGAGGACCAGGACAGCAGCTAAAGAGAGAGAAAGAAATAAAAATAGTAAATTGATATATAAAAGTAAAAGGCAGGCTCTGTCTTATTTATCCTCCAGCCGTGAAATGTGTACCTGTTTCTGTCTAAAGCCAAATCCAACATCTCCTCTAATCCAGTGAACATAGGACAAGGTTTTCAGGTTTTCAGTTTTATCTGCAGCCGCCGTCATAGACGAGTCGATCTTAACTAGCACGCTGTAGCCATGATTGGAGACCCGACCAGACCCCATGTCTGCAGATGGATCCACTTTGGAGATTTAGGCATTTTGAGCAGGTTTGAATTAAAAGCACAAAACTGAATCGAGGACCTTGGCTCTTCAGAGAGAGTTTAAACCAGGGAGGACGATGAGGAGAAGAGGAATGTCAAGAAAACACGTCTCCACATGTCGCTGCTCGTCTACCCTGATTAGTCTTTACTGATCATTAATGTTATTTAAGCAGCTCTACAGTCTTTACTGATCCTTAATGTTATTTAAGCAGCTCTACGGTCTTTACTGATCATTAATGTTATTTAAGCAGCTCTACAGTCTTTACTGATCATTAATGTTATTTAAGCAGCTCTACAGTCTTTACTGATCATTAATGTTATTTAAGCAGCTCTACGGTCTTTACTGATCATTAATGTTATTGAACCAGCTCTACGGTCTTTACCGATCATTAATGTTATTTAAGCAGCTCTACGGTCTTTACCGATCATTAATGTGATTTAAGCAGCTCTACGGTCTTTACTGATCATTAATGTGATTTAAGCAGCTCTACGGTCTTTACTGATCATTAATGTGATTTAAGCAGCTCTACGGTCTTTACTGATCATTAATGTGATTTAAGCAGCTCTACGGTCTTTACTGATCCTTAATGTTATTTAAGCAGCTCTACGGTCTTTACTGATCCTTAATGTTATTTAAGCAGCTCTACGGTCTTTACTGATCATTAATGTTATTTAAGCAGCTCTACGGTCTTTACTGATCATTAATGTTATTTAAGCAGCTCTACGGTCTTTACTGATCATTAATGTTATTTAAGCAGCTCTACGGTCTTTACTGATCTTTAATGTTATTGAACCAGCTCTACGGTCTTTACCGATCATTAATGTTATTTAAGCAGCTCTACAGTCTTTACTGATCATTAATGTTATTTAACCAGCTCTACAGTCTTTACTGATCATTAATGTTATTTAAGCAGCTCTACGGTCTTTACTGATCATTAATGTTATTGAACCAGCTCTACGGTCTTTACCGATCATTAATGTTATTTAAGCAGCTCTACGGTCTTTACCGATCATTAATGTTATTTAAGCAGCTCTACGGTCTTTACTGATCATTAATGTTATTTAAGCAGCTCTACGGTCTTTACTGATCATTAATGTTATTTAAGCAGCTCTACGGTCTTTACTGATCATTAATGTTATTTAAGCAGCTCTACGGTCTTTACTGATCATTAATGTTATTTAAGCAGCTCTACGGTCTTTACTGATCATTAATGTTATTTAAGCAGCTCTACGGTCTTTACCGATCATGAATGTTATTGAACCAGCTCTACGGTCTTTACCGATCATTAATGTTATTTAAGCAGCTCTACGGTCTTTACTGATCATTAATGTGATTTAAGCAGCTCTACGGTCTTTACTGATCATTAATGTTATTTAAGCAGCTCTACGGTCTTTACTGATCATTAATGTTATTTAAGCAGCTCTACGGTCTTTACTGATCATTAATGTTATTTAAGCAGCTCTACGGTCTTTACTGATCATTAATGTTATTTAAGCAGCTCTACGGTCTTTACTGATCATTAATGTTATTTAAGCAGCTCTACAGTCTTTACTGATCATTAATGTTATTTAAGCAGCTCTACGGTCTTTACCGATCATTAATGTTATTTAAGCAGCTCTACGGTCTTTACCGATCATTAATGTTATTTAAGCAGCTCTACGGTCTTTACTGATCATTAATGTTATTTAAGCAGCTCTACGGTCTTTACCGATCATTAATGTTATTTAAGCAGCTCTACGGTCTTTACCGATCATTAATGTTATTTAAGCAGCTCTACGGTCTTTACCGATCATTAATGTTATTTAAGCAGCTCTACGGTCTTTACCGATCATGAATGTTATTTAACCAGCTCTACGGTCTTTACCGATCATTAATGTTATTTAAGCAGCTCTACGGTCTTTACCGATCATGAATGTTATTTAAGCAGCTCTACGGTCTTTACCGATCATGAATGTTATTTAACCAGCTCTACGGTCTTTACTGATCATGAATGTTATTTAACCAGCTCTACGGTCTTTACTGATCATTAATGTTATTTAAGCAGCTCTACGGTCTTTACTGATCATGAATGTTATTTAAGCAGCTCTACGGTCTTTACTGATCATGAATGTTATTTAACCAGCTCTACGGTCTTTACTGATCATTAATGTTATTTAAGCAGCTCTACGGTCTTTACTGATCATGAATGTTATTTAACCAGCTCTACGGTCTTTACTGATCATTAATGTTATTTAAGCAGCTCTACGGTCTTTACTGATCATTAATGTTATTTAAGCAGCTCTACAGTCTTTACTGATCATTAATGTTATTGAACCAGCTCTACGGTCTTTACCGATCATTAATGTTATTTAAGCAGCTCTACGGTCTTTACTGATCATTAATGTTATTTAAGCAGCTCTACGGTCTTTACTGATCATTAATGTTATTTAAGCAGCTCTACGGTCTTTACTGATCATGAATGTTATTTAAGCAGCTCTACGGTCTTTACTGATCATTAATGTTATTTAACCAGCTCTACGGTCTTTACCGATCATTAATGTTACTGAACCAGCTCTACGGTCTTTACTGATCATGAATGTTATTGAACCAGCTCTACGGTCTTTACTGATCATGAATGTTATTTAACCAGCTCTACGGTCTTTACTGATCATTAATGTTATTTAACCAGCTCTACGGTCTTTACTGATCATTAATGTTATTTAAGCAGCTCTACGGTCTTTACCGATCATGAATGTTATTTAAGCAGCTCTACGGTCTTTACCGATCATGAATGTTATTTAACCAGCTCTACGGTCTTTACTGATCATGAATGTTATTTAACCAGCTCTACGGTCTTTACTGATCATTAATGTTATTTAAGCAGCTCTACGGTCTTTACTGATCATGAATGTTATTTAAGCAGCTCTACGGTCTTTACTGATCATGAATGTTATTTAACCAGCTCTACGGTCTTTACTGATCATGAATGTTATTTAAGCAGCTCTACGGTCTTTACTGATCATGAATGTTATTTAACCAGCTCTACGGTCTTTACTGATCATTAATGTTATTTAAGCAGCTCTACGGTCTTTACTGATCATTAATGTTATTTAAGCAGCTCTACAGTCTTTACTGATCATTAATGTTATTGAACCAGCTCTACGGTCTTTACCGATCATTAATGTTATTTAAGCAGCTCTACAGTCTTTACTGATCATTAATGTTATTTAAGCAGCTCTACGGTCTTTACTGATCATTAATGTTATTTAAGCAGCTCTACGGTCTTTACTGATCATGAATGTTATTTAAGCAGCTCTACGGTCTTTACTGATCATTAATGTTATTTAACCAGCTCTACGGTCTTTACTGATCATTAATGTTATTTAACCAGCTCTACGGTCTTTACTGATCATTAATGTGATTTAACCAGCTCTACGGTCTTTACTGATCATGAATGTTATTTAAGCAGCTCTACGGTCTTTACTGATCATTAATGTTATTTAAGCAGCTCTACAGTCTTTACTGATCATTAATGTTATTTAAGCAGCTCTACCGTCTTTACTGATCATTAATGTTATTTAACCAGCTCTGCAGTCTTTACTGATCATTAATGTTATTGAAGCAGCTCTACGGTCTTTACCGATCATTAATGTTATTGAAGCAGCTCTACGGTCTTTACCGATCATTAATGTTATTTAACCAGCTCTACAGTCTTTACTGATCATTAATGTGATTTAAGCAGCTCTACAGTCTTTACCGATCATTAATGTTATTTAACCAGCTCTACGGTCTTTACTGATCATTAATGTGATTTAAGCAGCTCTACAGTCTTTACCGATCATTAATGTTATTGAAGCAGCTCTACGGTCTTTACCGATCATTAATGTTATTTAACCAGCTCTACGGTCTTTACTGATCATTAATGTGATTTAAGCAGCTCTACAGTCTTTACCGATCATTAATGTTATTTAACCAGCTCTACGGTCTTTACTGATCATTAATGTGATTTAAGCAGCTCTACAGTCTTTACCGATCATTAATGTTATTTAACCAGCTCTACGGTCTTTACCGATCATTAATGTTATTTAAGCAGCTCTACGGTCTTTACCGATCATTAATGTTATTTAACCAGCTCTACGGTCTTTACTGATCATTAATGTGATTTAAGCAGCTCTACAGTCTTTACCGATCCTTAATGTTATTGAAGCAGCTCTACGGTCTTTACCGATCATTAATGTTATTTAACCAGCTCTACGGTCTTTACTGATCATTAATGTTATTGAAGCAGCTCTACAGTCTTTACCGATCATTAATGTTATTTAACCAGCTCTACAGTCTTTACTGATGTTATGTTTAACATTTTATTTTATTCAGAAAACAGTAATTAAACAAATGGTTTTGTTTCCCTACAGTCTGGTTCCTGGGGCTCATCCCTCCCTCTGAGGTTCCTTTACTGCACATCAGCTCAGTCTGTAATTATTATTGTTGTGCAGTGTATATTGTTTTATTTTATTTATCAGGGTGTGGTGCCTCCTGAGCTCACATTCAGGACAGACAGGTCTGACTTTCTGCTGCCAGTCTGAAGTTTCTGATGATGGAAATGAAACCAGAGCAGTGAGGCGTGTTCAGTCTGTCAGGAAGAGTTTTCTGAACACAGACTTTATGTGTTTGTGATTTAAATTCAGCTTAAAGCTTTATTCACTTTCTTTTTCAGATATTCAAGCACCAACCCAACAGCCAGTGAGTAACAGATGGTTTATTTTGTCCTGTAACTATTCTGAAATGTATAATAATATAAATTAACCTGACCGGTCATCTTCAGCCTTTAGAAAGAGTTCAGGAGGGCGGGGCTTTTTTAATAAAGAAGGTGATTGGTTAATCCTCCTGTCAGTCACTCCAGTCTGCTGTTTCCTCAGGTAGAGTTGGAGAGCAGTCTGACCTATGCCACAGTGAGACACGACCATCAGACGGGCCCAAAGAAGAAGGTGAGTGGATCACAGCGTCCTTCTTTCTGAGAGACACCTGTCTGCTCAGGTGTTTAATCAATAACAGTTATCACGATGAGATTATTAGCAGATTATAAACATATGGACTTCAGTGAGTCCTGTTAACAGAAGTTACTCACCCTGACTCTTTTTCAGATTACCTTACATTAGATCAGATTATATTATCTTATTATTATATGTGTAATTTTATATATATATATATATACATATATCTATCTATCTATCTATCTATCTATCTATATATATCTATATATATATATATATATATAGATATATATAGATATATATATATATATATATACATATATAATATATGTGTAAAGGAGCCTGTCAAAGATGAATTTCTGTCACTTGTGGCAGACAGTAAAGTTTCTACCTATCTACACTATACCGCCAAAAGTATTTGCTCACCCATCTAAATAATCAGAATCAGGTGTTCCAGTCACTTCCATGTCCACAGGTGTATAAAATCATCACCTAGGCATGCAGACTGCTTTAACAAACATTAGTGAAAGAATGGGTCGCTCTCAGGAGCTCAGTGAATTCCAGCGTGGAACTGTGATAGGATGCCACCTGAGCAACAAATCCAGTGTTGACATTTCCTCACTCCTAAATATTCCACAGTCAACTGTCAGCTGGATTATAAGAACGTGGAAGTGTTTGGGAACCACAGCAACTCAGCCACCAAGTGGTAGGCCACGTAAACTGACGGAGCGGGGTCAGCGGATGCTGAGGCGCATAGTGAGAAGAGGTCGCCAACTTTCTGCAGAGTCAATCTCTACAGACCTCCAAACTTCATGTGGCCTTCAGATTAGCTCAAGAACAGAGCAGAGAGCTTCATGGATGGGTTTCCATGGCCGAGCAGCTGCATCCAAGCCTCACATCACCAAGTGCAATGCAAAGCGTGGATGCAGTGGTGTAAAGCACGCCACCACTGGACTCTAGAGCAGTGGAGACACGTTCTCTGGAGTGACCAATCACGCTTCTCCATCTGACAATCTGATGGACCAGTCTGGGTTTGGAGGTCACCAGGAGAACCATACTTGTGGGACTGCATTGTGCTAAGTAGGGCTGGGCGATATTGGAAAAAACTGACATTGCGATTTTTTGGGGGTTTGCAATATATTGCGATACTAAAAATAGAAGAATTTTCACCAGATGACTTGAATAGATCTGTTTGGGAAGCATTTGGTTGACTCACAATGACACCATTGTATTCATATAACACCGTTTAATCCAGGCTAAGGGGTCCATCTGTGAGTTATGAAGATTGCTGTATATAAAAGGGATCCAGGAGGCCTTTACAAAATAGAATAGGTTTCAATTTCAGTTGCTTTTTTTAATTTCCCCTATAAATGTAGAAGATATATGAAAATATGAAAAAAAACCCTTCTATAAAATAAATGCTAAAGAAAAAGTTTGTAATATCTTATCAGGATCACGTCTCACGTCTTCTCCCACTTATCCGTGGTCGGGTCGCGGGGGCAGCAGCCTAAACAGGGAAGCCCAGACTTCCCTCTCCCCAGCCACCTCGTCCAGCTCTTCCCGGGCGATCCCGAGGCGTTTCCAGGCCAGCCGAGAGACATAGTCTCTCCAGCGTGTCCTGGGTCTACCCCGGGGCTGCCTTCCGGTGGGAATTGCCCGGAACACCTCACCAGGGAGGCGTCCAGGAGGCATCCGGACCAGATGCCTAAGCCACCTCATCTGGCTCCTCTCAACGCGTAGGAGCAGTGGCTCTACTCCGAGCTCCTCCCGAATGACCGAACTTCTCACCCTATCTCTAAGGGAGAGCCCAGCCACCCTGCGAAGGAAACCCATTTCGGCCGCTTGTACTCGCGATCTCATTTTCTCGGTCACGACCCACAGCTCGTGACCATATATGAGGATAGGGGTGAAGATCGACCAGTAAATCGAGAGCTTTGCCTTACGGCTCAGTTCCGCCTATCGATCTCCCGATCCACCCTTCCTCCGCTCGTGAACAAGACCCAGATATACTTAAACTCCTCCACTTGGGGCAGAATCTCTCCCCCAACTCGGAGGGAGCACTCCACCCTCTTCTGGGTGATGACCATGGACTCGGATTTGGAGGTGCTGATTCTCATCCCAGCCGCTTCACACTCAGCTGCGAACCGATCCAGTGAGAGCTGGAGGTCACGGTTCAACGAAGCCAACAGGACCACATCATCTGCAAAAAGCAGTGACCCAATCCTGAGGTCACCAAACCGGAATCCCTCAACGCCCTGACTGCACCTAGAAATTCTGTCCATAAAAGTAATGAACAGAATCGGTGACAAAGGGCAGCCCTGGCGGAGTCCAACCCCCACCGGAAACGACTCAGATGTACTGCCGGCAATGCGAACCAGACTCTGACACCAGTCATACAGAGAACGGACGGCCCGTAACAGGGAGCCTGCTACCCCATACTCCCGGAGCACCCCCCACAGGACCCCACGAGGAACAAGGTCAAATGCCTTCTCCAGGTCCACAAAACACATGTGGACTGGTTGGGCAAACTCCCATGCCCCCTCGAGCACCCTATGGAGGGTATAGAGTTGGGTATAGAGGATACAGAGTTGGTCCACAGTTCCACGACCAGGACGAAAACCACATTGCTCCTCCTGGACCCGAGGTTCAACAATCCGACGGACCCTCCTCTCCAGTACCCCTGAATAAACCTTCCCGGGGAGGCTGAGGAGTGTGATCCCCCTGTAGTTGGAACACACCCTCCGGTCCCCCTTCTTGAAAAGAGGAACCACCACCCCGGTCTGCCAATCCAGTGGCACTGTCCCCGATGTCCACGCGATGTTGCAAAGACGTGTCAAGCAAGACAGCCCTACAACATCCAGGGCCTTGAGGAACTCCGGGCGGATCTCATCTATCCCCGGAGCCCTGCCACCGAGGAGCTTCTTGACCACCTCAGCAACCTCAACTCCAGAGATAGAAGAGCCCACCACAGAGTCCCCCAGGTCTGCTTCCGCACTGGAAGACGTGCTGGTGGGATTGAGGAGGTCTTCGAAGTACTCTTTCCATTGATCCAAAACATCCTGAGTCGAGGTCAGCAGCGCACCATCCCCACCATACACAGTGTTGACGGCACACTGCTTCCCCCTCCTGAGACGCCTGATGGTGGTCCAGAATCTCTTCGAAGCCGTACGGAAGTCGTTCTCCATGGCCTCTCCGAACTCCTCCCATGCCCGGGTTTTTGCTTTAGCGACCACCGAAGCTGCATTCCGCTTGGCCAGCCGGTACCCGTCAGCTGCCTCCGGAGTCCCACGGACCAAAAAGGCCCGATAGGACTCCTTCTTCAGCTTGACGGCATCCCTCACCTCTGGTGTCCACCAGCAGGTTTGGGTGTTGCCGCCACGACAGGCACCAACCACCTTACGGCCACAGCTCCGATTAGCCACCTCCACAATAGAGGCCCGGAACAAGGCCCACTCGGACTCAATGTCCCCTGCCTCCCCCGCCACATGGTCGAACTTCGAGATGGGAGTTGAAACTCTTTCTGACAGGGGACTCTGCCAGACGTTCCCAGCAGACCCACACAACACGCTTGGGTCTACCAGGTCTGACCGGCATCCTCCCCCACCATCGGAGCCAACTCACCACCAGGTGGTGATCAGTTGACAGCTCCGCCCCTCTCTTCACCCGAGTGTCCAAAACATGCGGCCGCAAGTCCGATGATACAACTACAAAGTCGATCATCGAACTGCGACTTAGAGTGTCCTGGTGCCAAGTGCACATATGAACACCCTTATGCTTGAACATGGTGTTTGTTATGGACAATCTGTGACGAGCACAGAAGTCCAATAACAAAACACCGCTCAGTTTCAGATCGGGGGGGGGCCTTCCTCCCAATCACGCCCCTCCAAGTCACACTGTCATTGCCGATGTGAGCGTTGAAGTCCCCCAGCAGAACGGAGGAATCCCCAGAAGGGGCATTCTCCAGCACCCCCTCCAGGGAATCCAAGAAGGGTGGAAACAACAGTCAGGTTCCGTCCCCCCATCCGAAGGCGGAGGAAGGCTACCCTCTCATCTACCGGGGTAAACCCCAACGTACAGGCCTCAAGCCTAGGGGAGACAAGAACTGCCACCCCAGCCCGACGCCTCTCACCACCTGCAACTCCAGAGAAGAAGAGAGTCCAACCCCTCTCAAGAGAACTGGTTCCAGAGCCCAAGCTATGCGTCGAGGTGAGTTCGACTATATCTAGTCGGAACCGCTTAACCTCGCGCACCAGCTCCGGCTCCTTCCCCGATAGCGAGGTGACGTTCCACGTCCCTAGAGCTAGATGCTGCAGCCGAGGATTGGACCGTCAAGGTCCCCGCCTTCGGCCACCACCCAGCTCGCACTGCACCCGACCATTACGGCCCCTCCCATGGGTGGTGGGTCCATATGAGGGGGGTCCCACGTCTCTCTTTCGGGCTGGGCCCGGCCGGGCCCCTTGGGCATAGGCCCGGCCACCAGGCGCTCACCTGCGAGCCCCACCCCCAGGCCTGGCTCCGGGGGGGGGCCCCGGTGACCCGCGTCTGGGCAAGGGAAACCTGGATCCAATAATCTTTCTCATCATAATGGTCTTCTGAGCCACACTTTGTCTGGCCCCTCCCCCAGGACCTGTTTGCCTTGGGTGACCCTACCAGGAGCATTAAGCCCCCGACAACATAGCTCCTGGAGTCATTGGGAAACGCAAACCCTCCCACCACGATAAGGTGGTGGCTCAGGGGAGGGCTTATCAGGACCTTTGTGCCTATTATAGACTAATGAAAATATAAAACACAGGAGTATATCAGGAGCAATCAAACGGAAAGAAAAAAAAATATAAAACAGTATAGGTCCTTTGTGTTTCTGGATGGAGAGGAGTTGGAGTTGGTGACACATTTCAAATATTTAGGGGTGATCTTGGACTCCAACCTCACATTCAAAAAGCACATTAAAATGGTCTCCAACACCATCAAATTTGGTTTGCAAAACTTCAAACAAATTCGGTCCTCAATAACAACGGAAGCAGCTAAGTCATACCTTCATTGCATGATATTCTCACATATTGAATATTGTTTAACGACATGGTCTTTTGCTGGTACCACAGCGCTTAAACCAATCGAGCAGCTGTATAAAAAGGCTATCAAGGTTCTAGATAAAAAAAACCCAGTCTTTTCATGTATGTATTTTAATTGAAAAATACAATTTTTTAAACTTTGATAACCTGAAAATCTTTATAAACATCTGTCTTGTATATAGAGTGTTACATGGTCTGGCCCCTCCACCTCTTAACGATTTTGTTAAAATAAAAAGCTGTGAGACTAGCACTCGATCAACAACCAGGGGGGACTGTGAAGTGCAGTTCAGGAAATGCACGTTTTCCCAAAATGTGCTCTCTATTAAAGTGATATTCCGGGATGGAACAAATTGGGTCCTATCACAAGGTTAAGAGCAGAAATTACCCCTACAGCGGTGTTTCTGTGTCACAGAAGCTCATGTCGCTGCGAGCACACACCCCCTTCGTCCTCCCGTTCTGCTCCTCTGCTGATTTGGCTGGACTCACACGGGGCCATATTTTCCTTGATCAAAAACACAAATAAACGGACTCCCACGAAAAAGTCTGATATCGGTCTGCATTCACGCTTTATTTAGAAATTTTCAACGTTACTTTCACACAAAAACACACGCTAAATAAGGGTCTAGTTCTCGTAGCGCGTGAGCTCTCCAGCCACAGCTGAGTCTCTTCGTGGGAGTCCGCTTATTTAGCGTGTGTGTGAAAGTAAGGAAAATATGGCCCCTAAATAAAGCGTGAATGCAGACCGGTCATCAGATTTTTTTCGAGTGAGCTCACTCTACCTATGACAATTAGAGAATGTACCACATACATTAAAAGACATTTAAAAGACAACTTAGAGAATGGCTTCAAGGACAGCAAAGTTGTCAGCATTAGAAGGCAGGAGCATATTTTATAAGCAGGTGAATGTGTGAGTGACAGTGGTGTGGAAGGAGGAGGGAAAGTTGGATGTGTGTTATTTGATGTAAAATATACACATTTCAGGTTTTGTGTGGTTTTAATATATTGTTTTTTGTATTGTGTGTACTTTGTCATGTCTTTTGAATGTTCTTGTCTTGGTGGTATGTTTTTACCTCATGGGACTGCGGATGGAAATTAGCCTTGAGCTAAATCCGGCATATTTACAGCATTGTTGCCTGTTCATTAATATGCATTGTCCCATTCAAATAAAGAAATAAATGAAATGAAAACACAAGGCAAAGTAGATTTTTAAATTCAATTCAATGCAATATGTAAGTCAAAACCAATCATGAAAAAACAACACCAACAGTGTGCACTGAGCACGAGTGTAGACTCAGTTTGGTTCAGTTCAAACACAAAATCCGTTCCGGGTTTTCAAAATAAATTTCACCCACAGTTCAATCAATCAATCAATCAAAATCTTTATTTGTATAGCACCAATTCATAACAAGTGTTAGCTCAAGACACTTTACAATAGAGCATAAAGCTCTTCATTTTATGGATACACATATATGAATAGATACATATAAACCTTCTGTTAAGCAGCAGGAAATCTTGAATGTGGATCCCAATCTCATGATGAACAGCAAATCCACACCATGCTGTGTCGGGTGTGAGGGCAAAAGAAGGGAGGTAAGAGGAGACAAGTGGACTAGAATGGTAACTAAAGTTAGGGACAGGTTCATGTACCATAGACCTGTCGTCTGATTTATTAGAGGTTAGCCTCTTGAGATGCTACATCTCATTTTCAGGAGGGTCCTCATGTCTGAATGGTTGTGGTGATCATTTTATAGAAGTATAGTCTTAGATATTCAAACTGAAAATAAGAATTTATGGTAGTGACGAACTCATGGGTGCCCAGACCACAAGTGCATCCCAACCATATTTGTCTCCGTTAAATATAAATGTGTTAAAGGCCTCTTGAGATGTGACATCCCATTTTCAGAGGGACCTCATGACTATGTGGTAATAAAAATTAGGTACTGTAGATGTATCGATCATGGATATGGAGATCATGCTAGTATCTGTATAAATAGCTATAATGATAATGGGAATGGAGTGTTCCTAATAAAATGGTCAACTATGTGTCATGTTTATAAATGTAGTTTTGAGGCTTCGTGACTCCACAGCAGCAGGCAGTCTCCACCAAGGATCCCAGACCACCTACAAGACCAGAGCCAGAGACGAGTACAGGAGCAAACAAACGGGGCAAAAGCAGATGTGGAGAGAGAGAGATAGAGAGAGAGAGAGGGAGAGGGAGAGGGAGAGAGAGAGAGAGAGAGAGAGAGAGAGAGAGAGAGAGGGAGAGGAGAGAGAGCCTGTTACATCTAAACTATGAGTCTAATTTATGAACAGGGAGAGAGAGAGACAGAGAGGGAGTCAGAGTGAAGGAGACGGAGAGAGAGAGAGTGGGAGAGGGAGAGGGAGACAGAGAGAGAGAGAGAGAGAGAGAGAGTGATAGAGCCCATTGTGCCAGACTTCCGGCAGTCTCAGGGCCTGTTACATCTAAACTATGAGTCTAATTCTATGAACTAATTTATTTATTTAACCTTAAAAGGTAGAGAGAGGGAGAGGGAGAGAGAGAGAGAGAGAGAGTGATAGAGCCCATTGTGCCAGACTCCCCCCCCCCCGGCAGTCTAGGCCTGTTAGATCAAAACTATGAGTCTAATTTATGAACTAATTTATTTATTTACTTATAAACTATGAGCTGCTCCCTAACTGAAAGCTTTATCAAAGAGGAAAGTTTTTAAGCTCTTTAAGATAGACTGGTGCCTGTCCACTGAGAGCTTTATAGGTGAGGAGAAGAATCTTGAATTCTATTCTATATTTAAAGGGAAGCCAATGCAGAGAAGCTAATACAGGAGTAATGTGGTCTCTTCTCCTAGTTCTAGTCAGCACACGTGCTGCAGCATTCTGGACCAGCTGAAGCGTCTTAAGTGACTTGCTGGGACAGCCTGAAAGCAGAGAATTACAATAGTCCAGTCTAGAGGTAACAAAAGCATGGACTAGCTTTTCAGCATCGCTCTGGGACAGGATAGGCCTGATTTTAGAGATGTTACGAAGATGAAAAAAGGCTGTTTTTGAAATTTGCTTTATGTGGGAGTTAAAGGATAGATCCTGATCAAATAGCACTCCTAGATTTCTAACAGTTGTGCTTGGTGCCAGGCTAATGCCATCTATGGCAGTTAAATCACTAGAAAAGGATTCTCTAAGGTGTCGAGGGCCCAGCACAATAACCTCTGTCTTGTCTGAGTTAAGAAGAAGAAAATTTCTGGCCATCCAGGTTCTGATGTCCTTTAAACAGGCATCTAGTTTGTCTAACTGGTTTGTCTCACCTGGCTTCAGTGATACATAAAGCTGTGTATCATCAGCGTAGCAGTGAAAATTAACAGAGTATTTCCTCATGATTTCACCAAGGGGAAGTATATATATAGAGAAGAGAATTGAACCTAGCACCGAACCTTGAGGAACCCCGTAACTTACTTTAGTGTACACAGAGGACTTGTTGTTCACGTGTACAAACTGATATCTATTAGATAAGTAGGACTTAAACCAGTTTAAGGCAGTCCCTGTAATCCCAAGTAACATCTCTAATCTCTGTATAAGAACATCATGATCAATGGTGTCAAAAGCAGCACTTAGATCTAACAAAACAAGAACAGAGAGAAGTCCTTCATCTGAAGCTGAAAGTAGATCATTGGTTACTTTAACTAGAGCAGTCTCTGTGCTGTGATGAGCTCTAAATCCTGACTGAAAGTCCTCAAGCAGGCTATTGTCTTGAAGGAAGTCACCTAGCTGATCAGATACTACTTTCTCCAGGATCTTTGAGGCAAATGGAAGGTTAGAAATAGGCCTGTAGTTAGCTAATGTTCCTGAATCGAGGTTAGGTTTTTTAAGGAGGGGTTTGATTACTGCTGTTTTAAAAGACTGTGGTACGTAGCCTGTTGATAGAGATATATTTACTGTCTCCAGCAACAATGGACACACTAGAGGAAAGACCTCCTTAAACAGTTTAGTTGGGATTGGGTCCAAAAGGCAGGTTGATGATTTAGAGGAGGAGACCAGAGAATGTAGCTCCTGAAGGCTAATCGTAGAGAAACTGTCTAACTCAGGTCTAACTACTACTACATTTAGAGGTACGACAGGTTCAGCTGGAGATAAAGAGTTGCTAATTTTATCTCTAATTTTCAGAATTTTATCATTGAAAAAGTTCATAAAGTCCTCACAGCTCAGGGCTAGAGGAATCACAGGCTCAATAGAGCTCTGACTCTGTGTCAGCCTGGCTACAGTGCTGAAGAGATATCTGGGGTTGTTTCTATTTTCTTCAATAAGTGAGGAGTAGTAGGCAGCTGGAGCATGTTTTAAGGCTCTCATGTAGTTATTATGACTCTCTCGCCAAAGTATACGTGACTCGTCCCTTTTATCAGAGCGCCACATTCTCTCTAATTTACGGGTTGTTTGTTTAAGTGTACGAGTCTCTGAATTAAACCAAGGGGCTGTCCTCTGACGTTTAATACGTTTTTGTCTCAGTGGAGCAATTGAGTCCAGAGTGGATCTTAGTAGACTGGCTGAGTCATCAACAAGCTGATCCAGCTGAGTAGGGCTAAAACTAAAATCACAGTTATCAGTTGGCCAATTTATCGAGGTTAAGGCAGTAGGAATGGCCTCTTTGAATTTAGCCACGGCACCACTGGACAGATTTCTACTGCTCACAATTTTGCTGCAAAACACAGAATCTTCCAGGAGGATGCTGAAAGTTACTAAGAAGTGGTCAGATAAAAATGGATTCTCTGGAAAAACTTTCAGTTCATTAATATCAAGGCCATATGCTAAAACCAAATCAAGAGTGTGATTAAAATGATGGGTAGCATCATTAACAGACTGAATAAAGCCAACCGAGTCTATTAATGACATAAAAGCAGAGCTAAGACTATCACTCTCTTTGTCGACATGGATATTAAAATCACCTACAATGATTATTTTATCAGAGCTAAGGACCAAGTTTGATATGTACTCAGAGAATTCTGATAAGAATTCAGAGTATGGGCCTGGAGGACGGTAAATTATCACAAATAGGACTGTCTGGCCGGTTTTTGAATCAGTATGAGATAAATTTAGAGTAAGACTTTCAAAAGAAGTATATTTAGCCTTTGGTCTGTGATTGATTTGGAGGCAGGAATGATAAATAGCTGCTATACCACCACCACGGCCTGTGTCGCGTGGTATATGAATATTTGAATGACTGGGAGGAGTGGATTCATTTAAACTGACATATTCTTCGTCACGTAGCCATGTCTCAGTTAGACAGAATAAATCAATCTGATTTTCTGATATAAGGTCGTTCACCAGTAAAGATTTGGACCTCAGTGATCTAATATTTAAGAGACCACATCTGATTCTCTGATGTTTTAAAGCCACTACATTTGAAGGTTTTAATTAAATCAGATTTCTATGGTTGACACCTCTTTTATTTGTTTTTGTGTTAATATCTAAGTGAGCTTTGGGTCGGGGGACTGACACAGTCTCTATGGAATAATGTTTATCACTATTACAAAAGCCATAGCAGTTATCTAAGTGATGAACACAGCTGTCATAACAGTAATGGCAGGAAAACTGTCCTAGAGCAAGCGCAGAGGAGCGTGGAGGACTGCAGCTCTGCAACATGGTCTCATCTCTGAGAGGTCATAAGTGTGACTCTGCCATGTTTTTTGATAGGAGAGATGCACCAGCCAGAGTAGGATGGATGCCATCTCTTCCTATCAGGCCAGGTTTTCTCCAGAAGGTTGACCAATTGTCAATGAAGCCCACATCATTTGCTGGACACCACCTCGATAGCCAGCGGTTGAATGATGACATGCGGCTATACATATCATCACTGGTCAGATTGGGCAAGGGGCCAGAGAAAATGACGGAGTCCGACATTTTCTTTGCAAAAGAGCACACTGATTCAATCTTTAATTTGGTAACTTCCGACTGGCGACGTCGGGAGTCATTCGTGCCGACATGGAGGACTATTCTAGCAAACTTACGTTTACTCTTTGCCAGCAACTTCAAATTTGCCTCAATGTCGCCCGCTCTGGCCCCTGGGATGCACCTAACTATGCCCGCTGACTTCGCTATCGTCACGTTTCTGACTATGGAGTCGCCAATTATCAGTGTTTGTCCCCCTGTGGGCGGGTTACCACCATCACCGAGGGGAGAAAACCTGTTGGAAACGTGAACCGGATGGTGGGGTACCGAGTGGGTCTTCGACTTACGGCTATGCTTGCCGCGGACAGTGACCCAGCCATTACTAGCCGGGGGGGAGGCTAAGCTAACGCTAGCGCTAGCGCGGCCTGCACCGCTAGCTACGTCCTGCCTGCTCGCTATGGCTACGTAAGTGGGCTTTGATCCGGCGCAGAGCCGCTTCTCCAGATCGGACACCCTCGCCTCCAAATCTAGGAATAAGCTACACTTCTGACAAATACCGCTATCAGTAAAGGAGGACGAGGAGTAGCTAAACATCTGGCACATCGGACAGGACAGAGCAGGAGCGGAGGGAGAAGCCATGCTAAGAGCTAAGCTAAGCTATGCTAAGCAGAAGAAAATAAAACTAAATGACCGCTTGAGAGAAGCTAGAGTGGTTACAGTAGACCTTAGTACGTTCGATCGAACGTAGATCGTAATCAATCAAAACAATGATAAGCTCAGATGGCAGATATTAGTCAGTTAAAGTTAGCGTTAGCTGAACAGAGACAACACACTACAAACAGCACTGCACTGTGAAACAGGAAGTGACGAATACGCTCACCAGGAAGTGACGAAGCCCCAGGAAGTGACGAAGTTCAAACCAACTGAAATCAGGCTTGGCAATGCAAACCCAGTCCGCGTTTTACCACGGACCCAGTCTCGATGCAGCTCGAGGTAAACAAACAGATTTATATCTTTTCACCATTCAATGACGGACATTCAGCATTCACACACACACTCAAGAGGCATTCACGGCACCGTGGTCAGGCTATGGTCGGTCGGTCGTTCTGAGGGGATATTCAGCCAACTTTGACGGACTCCTGACAAGGAAGAGGATGAGACTCTCCAGGAATTCCCTCACGGAAGTAATGCCCCAGGTACAATCCTTCTTTGTCCCACACGGACTCGGAACACAAGGCCACGCAGAGCGGTAGATCAGAGCACGAGACGCGGACTGCCATGACGCTAAAAATCACGACAATGCCACCGTCTTCCTCATTCACTGTCCCCCTCAGCGTCTCCAGACATGCTCAGCTTTGCTATTTCCTGGAGTTTGAACGGCCCGGGGAATGGGTGAGTGGAAATTGGTGCTGCCGGGATCGTGGGTGTGGACATTTACTCGTGAGGGCTGTCCACAGGATGGTGGGGGCTGTGTGATGAGTGTGTTTGAACGGGGGCGCTACAGCAGGAGGGAGGGAGCATGTAGCAGCTTGCTTCTTTTATGAAGCAAAACAAAAGTTTGCCTGTTCAAAAAAAAAAAAAAAAATCTCACGTCCTGCGATGTGACTATCCCGCATGCGCACATCGCGATGGCGATGTTCAAACGATATATTGCCCAGGCCTAGTGCCAAGTGTAAAGTTTGGTGGAGGAGGGATTATGGTGTGGGGGTGTTTTTCAGGAGCTGGGCTTGGCCCCTTAGTTCCAGTCAAAGGAACTCTGAATGCTTCAGCACACCAAGACATTTTGGACAATTCTTTTGGAACAGTTTGGAGCTGACCCCTTCCTCTTCCAACATGACTGTGCACCAGAGCACAAAGCAGGTCCATAAAGACATGGAGGACAGAGTCTGGTGTGGATCAACTTGACTGGCCTGCACAGAGTCCTGACCTCAACCCCATAGAACACCTTTGGGATGAATTAGAGCAGAGACTGAGAGCCAGGCCTTCTGGTCCAACATCAGTGTGTGAGCTCACAAATGCTCTTCTGGAAGAATGGTCAAAAATTCCCATAAACACTCCTAAACCTTGTGGACAGCCTTCCCAGAAGAGTTGAAGCTGTTATAGCTGCAAAGGGTGGACCCACGTCAGATTGAACCCTATGGATTAGGAATGGGATGGCACTGAAGTTCATATGAGAGTCAAGGCAGGTGAGCGAATAATTTTGGTGATATAGAGTATATTAACCTGACCTCCCTGTCTCTTTTCAAGTCCAGACTCAAAACCCACCTGTTCAGGACTGCATACCCCACTTGACACTAGCTTACCTCCTCTCCCCACCAGTCCTTATCTGTTGTGCTTTTCTATTGTTGATTTTATCATTATGGTTGATTTTATTTTTATTGTTCATTTTACTGTGGTTGTTTTTTAATCTTGTTCAGCATCCTTGGGTGTCTTGAAAGGCAATGTAAATAACATGAATTTTTTAAATCATTATTATTATATTACACTGTATTGAATTATATTTTATTGCATTTGATTACATTAGATTAGATTAGGTGAGATTAGCTTTATCTGTCATTAAGAAGCAGCAGATGAAACATCCTTTAGTTTTCTCGTCCTGACTCTTTTTCAGATCAGATTAGATCAGATTAAACTCTCTCCCAGCTCAGTGGTGTTTTTCTAAACCTCAGATGTTAACGATCTGATCTTCTGTCCCTCAGGTGTTCATGGAGGAGGAGGTGACATATTCAACTGTGAGGTCTGCTAAGAGGACAGAGGACGTCAGTGACCCCAACAGTCTTTACTGCAGCGTCAGCAAACCAAAGTGAACCAGAGGAAACCAAACTAAACCAGAGGAACCCAAAGTAAACCAGAGGAAACCAAAGTAAACCAGAGGAAACCAAAGTAAACCAGAGGAAACCAAAGTAAACCAGAGGAAACCAAAGTAAACCAGGGGAAACCAAAGTAAACCAGAGGAAACCAAAGTAAACCAGAGGAAACCAAAGTAAACCAGAGCAAACCAAAGTAAACCAGAGGAAACCAAAGTAAACCAGGGGAAACCAAAGTAAACCAGAGGAAACCAAAGTAAACCAGAGCAAACCAAAGTAAACCAGAGGAAACCAAAGTAAACCAGGGGAAACCAAAGTAAACCAGAGGAAACCAAACTAAACCAGAGCAAACCAAAGTAAACCAGAGCAAACCAAAGTAAACCAGGGGAAACCAAAGTAAACCAGAGGAAACCAAAGTAAACCAGGGGAAACCAAAGTAAACCAGAGGAAACCAAAGTAAACCAGGGGAAACCAAAGTGAACCAGAGGAAACCAAACTAAACCAGAGGAAACCAAAGTGAACCAGAGGAAACCAAACTAAACCAGAGCAAACCAAAGTAAACCAGAGCAAACCAAAGTAAACCAGGGGAAACCAAAGTAAACCAGAGGAAACCAAAGTAAACCAGAGGAAACCAAAGTAAACCAGGGGAAACCAAAGTAAACCAGAGGAAACCAAAGTAAACCAGGGGAAACCAAAGTGAACCAGAGGAAACCAAACTAAACCAGAGGAAACCAAAGTGAACCAGAGGAAACCAAACTAAACCAGAGCAAACCAAAGTAAACCAGAGGAAACCAAACTAAACCAGAGCAAACCAAAGTAAACCAGAGGAAACCAAAGTAAACCAGAGCAAACCAAAGTAAACCAGAGGAAACCAAACTAAACCAGAGGAAACCAAAGTGAACCAGAGGAAACCAAAGTGAACCAGAGGAAACCAAACTAAACCAGAGGAAACCAAAGTAAACCAGAGGAAACCAAAGTAAACCAGAGGAAACCAAAGTAAACCAGAGGAAACCAAACTTAACCAGAGGAAACCAAAGTAAACCAGAGCAAACCAAAGTAAACCAGAGGAAACCAAAGTAAACCAGAGGAAACCAAAGTAAACCAGAGGAAACCAAACTGCTTCTGAGATTATTTCTGCCTTTATGGACCAGACTGTGGCCCAGCTGAGCTCCTAACAAGGACCAGTCATTAGATATATATGTGTTTTTTTAAAGTCTTTTTTTACCTTATAAAGCATTTTCTTATTAGGTTTTAATGTATTTTAATGAAGTTTATTTTATTTCTGATCTGTAGTCACTGTGCAGCACTTTGGTAAACTGGATGAATCTTTGAAATGAAAATAAAGTGTGATATAAATGTGACCATGAATGTGGACATTCAGTGTGAGAAAAGCATTTCTGCCAAATATGGGACTAAAATATCACTGAAATACTCATTTCTACTGATAGAGATAATCAAGTTCTCAGACAACTGTCAAATAAATATTATAAATATATTTATATATAACAACAACATGCAAACAGCATAGCACGTCTACATGAAGCTGCTACAGAAGTAAAACACAATTCTTGCCTCAGTCCACAACAGCCTGATAACCTCCATTCTTTTGACTGTGTCCAATAACAAGGAAGAGCTCGCCCCCCGCTAACTAGCTTAGCTCATACACCGGGAGTCAATGGGTAGTGTTAGCCTGCCTCTGCCTACAGTCATCAGATAAACTCTTTAGCAGCTCTAAATGGTTGTGTGTAAAATAACCGTGTTATTTTATCTTCTAATGTTATCTTTGTCTTCTTATTCAGCACTTCTGAGAGCACTCTTTAAAGAAATAAACGATGAATTAATGATTATCTTATTAAACTTAAGGTTACTTCTCAACAGTAAATCTAAATCTATGTGGCTGCTCTGGCCCCTTGGTCATGTTTCAGACTCTGCAGTCACCATGTGTCAGAGTTTGATCTGCAGAGGATGTGCCTGTTTGAAACATGAATGTGGGGTGTCAGGGAGAAGCTAAGCTAATGCTAGTGCTACATCCTGCTAGCTAACTGCAGCTGACATGAGAGTTGGGTTCAGAGTGTAGTAAATTCAGATTTACAGACGTGGACAAAATTGTTGGTACCCTTCCATTAAAGAGAGAAAAACCCACATGGTCACTGAAATAAGCTGAAACTGACAAAAGTAATCATAAATAAAAATTTACTGAAAATCAACTAATGAAAATCAGACTTTGCTTTTGAATTGTAGTCCAATAGAATTATTTTACAAAACAAACTAATGAAACTGGCCCGGAAACAAATGATGGTACCCTTAACTCAATGTGTTGTTGCACAACCTTTTGAGTCAGTCTCTGTAATCAGGTGATTTCTGTAACTCTCAGTGAGACTTCTGCACCTGTCCACAGGTATGTTGGCCCACTCCTCATGAGCAAACTGCTCCAGCTGTCTCAGGTTTGAAGGCTGTCTTCTCCAGACTGCATGTTTCAGCTCCTTCCACAAATGTTCAACAGGATTTAGATCAGGGATCATAGAAGGCCACTTCAGAATAGTCCAGTGTTTTGTTCTGAGTCATTCTTGGGTGTTTTTAGCTGTGTGATTGGCTCATCCTTCAAGACAATAGCCTGCTTGGGGACTTTCAGTCAGGATTTAGAGCTCATCACAGCACAGAGACTGCTCTAGTTAAAGTAACCAATGATCTACTTTCAGCTTCAGACGAAGGACTTCTCTCTGTTCTTGTTTTGTTAGATCTTAGTGCTGCTTTCGACACCATTGACCATGATGTTCTTATACAGAGATTAGAGATGTTACTTGGGATTGCAGGGACTGCCTTAAATTGGTTTAAGTCCTACTTACTAATAGATATCAGTTTGTACACGTGAACAACAAGTCCTCTGTGTACACTAAAGTAAGTTACGGGGTTCCTCAAGGTTCGGTGCTAGGTCCAATTCTCTTCTCTATCTATATGCTTCCCCTTGGTGAAATCATGAGGAAATACTCTGTTAATTTTCACTGCTACGCTGATGATACACAGCTTTATGTATCACTGAAGCCAGGTGAGACAAACCAGTTAGACAAACTAGATGCCTGTTTAAAGGACATCAGAACCTGGATGGCCAGAAATTTTCTTCTTCTTAACTCAGACAAGACAGAGGTTATTGTGCTGGGCCCTCGACACCTCAGAGAATCCTTTTCTAGTGATTTAACTGCCATAGATGGCATTAGTCTGGCACCAAGCACAACTGTTAGAAATCTAGGAGTGCTATTTGATCAGGATTTATCCTTAAACTCTCACATAAAGCAAATTTCAAAAACAGCCTTTTTTCATCTTCGTAGCATCGCTAAAATCAGGCCTATCCTGTCCCAGAGCGATGCTGAAAAGCTAGTCCATGCTTTTGTTACCTCTAGACTGGACTATTGTAATTCTCTGCTTTCAGGCTGTCCCAGCAAGTCACTTAAGACGCTTCAGCTGGTCCAAAATGCTGCAGCACGTGTGCTGACTAGAACTAGGAGAAGAGACCACATTACTCCTGTATTAGCTTCTCTGCATTGGCTTCCCATTAAATATAGAATAGAATTCAAGATTCTTCTCCTCACCTATAAAGCTCTCAGTGGACAGGCACCAGTCTATCTTAAAGAGCTTGTCGTGCCGTACAACCCCTCTAGAACATTACGCTCCCAAAATGCCGGCCTACTTGTGGTACCATTAATCTCCAAAAGTAGTATGGGAGGTAGAGCCTTCAGTTATCAGGCTCCTCTTCTCTGGAACAATTTACTGACCACAGTTCAGGAGTCTGACACTCTCTCTACCTTTAAGGTTAGACTTAAAACTTTCCTCTTTGATAAAGCTTTCAGTTAGGGACCAGCTCATAGTTTATAAATTAGTTTATAAATTAGACTCATAGTTTAGATGTAATAGGCGTAGACTGCCGGGGGAGGGGGATCAGGCACAATGGTCTCTATCTCTCTCTCTCTCTCTCTCTCTCTCTCTCTCTCTCTCTCTCTCTCTCTCTCTCTCTCTCTCTCTCTCTCTCTCTCTCTCTCTCTCTCTCTGCATCTCCTGTACTCGTCTCTGGCTCTTGTCTTGTAGGTGGTCTGGGATCCTTGGTGGAGACTGCCTGCTGCTGTGGAGTCATGAAGCCTCAAAAACCACAATTATAGACATGACACATAGTTGGCCATTTTATTGGGAACACTCCATTCCCATTATCATTATAGCTGTTCATGTAGATATTAGCATGATCTCCATATCCATGATTGTTACACCTACAGTATCTAATTTTTACTACCACATAGGCATGAGGTCCCTCTGAAAATGGGATGTCACATCTCAAGAGGCCTTTAACACATTTATATTTAATGGAGACAAATATAGTTGGGATGACCTTGTGGTCTGAGCTCCATGAGTTCGTCACTACCATAAATTCTTATTTTCAGTAAGAATATCTAAGATTATACTTCTAGAAAATGATCACCACAACCATTCAGACATGAGGACCCTCTTGAAAATGAGATGTAGCATCTCAAGAGGCTACCCTCTAATAAATCAGACAACAGGTCTATGGTTCATGGATCTGTCCCTAACTTTAGTTCTTACTTTAGTCCACTTGTCTCCTCTTACCTCCCTTCCTTCACCCTCACACCAACACAGCATGGTGTGGATTTGCTGTTCATCATGAGACTGGGATCCACATTCAAGATTTCCTGCTGCTTAACAGAAGGTTTTTTCTTTAGCCATGATGGAGGGATTCATGATTGGCTATATGGATTCATGTTGGTGTTGGATGGATATATTTGTATATATATGTGTATGTGTATTTTATATGTATATATGTATCTATGCATATATGTGTATCCATAAAATGAAGAGCTTTATGCTCTATTGTAAAGTGTCTTGAGATAACACTTGTTATAAATTGGCGCTATACAAATAAAGATTGATTGATCATTATCCTGTTGGAGGACCCATGACCTGTGACTGAGACCAAGCTTTCTGACACTGGGCAGCACATTTCACTCCAGAATGTCTTGATAGTCTTGAGATTTCATTGTACCTGCACAGATTCAAGACACCCTGTGTCAGATTCAGCAAAGCAGCCCCAGAACATAACTGAGCCTCCTCCATGTTTCACAGTAGGTACAGTGTTCTTTTCTTTGTATGCTTCATTTTTGTGTCTGTGAACATAGAGCTGATGTGACTTACCAAAAAGCTCCAGTTTTGTCTCATCTGTCCAAAGGACATTCTCCCAGAAGCTTTGTGGCTTGTCAATATGCATTTTGGCAAATTCCAGTCTAACTTTGTTATGATTTGCTTTCAACAGTGATGTCCTCCATTCAGTCCACTTTGGCTCACACAGTGATGGATGGTGTGATCTGACTCTGATGTATCTTGACCTTGGAGTTCTCCTCTAATCTCTTTGAAGTTGTTCTGGGCTCTTTGGTTTCCATTCGTATTCTCCGTCTCTTCAGTTTGTCATCAGTTTTCCTCCTGCAGCCACGTCCAGGGAGGTTGGCTACAGTCCTGTGGACCTTAAACTTCTGAATAATCTGTGCAGCTGTAGTCACAGGAACATCAAGCTGCTTGGAGATGGTCTTATAGCCTTTACCTTTAACATGCTTGTCTATCATTTTATTTCTAATCTCCTGAGACAGCTCTCTCCTTAGCTTTCTGTGGTCCATGTTCAGTGTGGTACACACCATGATACCAAACAGCACAGTTTGGTTAAATAGGCAGACTGACTGATTACAAGCTTGGAGACACCTGTGATGATAATTACAGGGCACACCTGAGTTTAACAGGTCCCTATGGTCACATAATTTTCAATCCTTTGTAGGGGTACCATCATTTTTGTCCAAGCCTGTTTCATTAGATTATTTTTTTTAAATAATACTGTTGAATCACTGGGCGGACATTAGCTCAGTTGGTAGAGCGTCCGCCCATGTACGGGGACTTCCAAACCCCAGCAGCAGCCGCTTTCCTGTCATTCTCCAGCTGTCCTATCAATAAAGGCTACAAAAGCCCGATAAAATAACTTAAAAAAAAAAAATACTGTTGAATCTCAATTCAAAAGCAATGTCTGATTTTGGTTAATTTTTTGTAAATTTTTATTTATTATTACTTTTGTCAGTTTTAAATTATTCCAGTGACCATTGTTGCTTTTCTTTCTTTAACAGAAGGGTACCAACAATTTTGTCCATGTGTGTAAATGTAAATAAAAATATATCCATCCAACACCAACATGAATCCAAATAGCCAATCATGGATCCCTCCATCATGGCTCAAGAAAAAACCTTCTGTTAAGCAGCAGGAAATCTTGAATGTGGATCCCAGTCTCATGATGAACGGGAGTCTGCAGGGGCTCAGAAGATCTCTGATTCATTGACTCTTTAGTGTCCTGATGGTGGAGCAGAGCTGATTCTCTGGTTTCTGTTTCACAGCCGAGCAGAAACAGAAGTGATGTAAGTGTTGCGGCAGCCTGAGGGAGGAGAGGCCGCTTCTCAAAGTGTTTATTTTGACACTTTGTGAACCACAAAGAGGAAACTGCAGCGTTTGCTTCACTCTGGTCATAAATGAACCCCAGAGTGAGCGGGCTGGACTCAGGATGACGGTGCTGCTGCTCAGCCTGCTGTTTGGACTCCTGTTGGACGGTAAACTGGTTTTATGAGTTAAAGTAATGGGATACTTTAAAGTATTAGTACTCGAGTACTCAGTGGAGCTGTTAGAGAGTGCTCAGACTGAAGCCTTTCTTAAAGACATGTTTTCTTCTGTTTCAGAGTTTATTGTTTTTAACCTCCTGTTTTATTCCTGTGTGAACACACTGTCTTTACCTCTGACTGTTTTTATTCTACTCAACATTTGATTCACTTTAATGAAGATTTATTATATTTAATATTTGTAATTTTAACCTGACCTCCATGTTTACTCTGTTAGACCTTTAAGATGATGTTTCCTCTGTGTGTACTGCGTTAATCTTTAATTTATTAATGGTGTATTATTTCTATTACAGTGTTTGGATGGAGGGTTTGGGTGCTTCTTCCTGTTGTCTTCTTTTATTTCATCTGTCTATTTATAAATCACTTGGTGCTTCATTTCCTTTATGAAAGTGCTGTAGAAGTAAAGTTAGCCTGGTGAGGTGAGTGTGGATGTTCATACCTGAGCACCTGATGGACGACAAACTGTCGGACAGAGACTTCTCTTTGTGATCAACTTTGTATTTTGATTTCAACAGTTTACAAAAGGAGAACTAAAATATAAAAACAATAATTTTCAGAGCTTGAGGGGCAAAAATGTCCGTGTACCAACATACATACAGATGGAAAAGTCCACAGTTGGCCTCCTCTGGTTATCGAGTTAAGAGGCAAACATGAAGAGTCCATCAGTAGATTAATTAAAACTGTCCAAATGTTTAAAGAACAAAAAACAGAACCCACCAAAACAACATCCAGGTTCCTATCCACATAAAAATCTTATAAAGACCTCGTTATCCAGGCATGTTTGAAGGTTGTTTATTACAATAAATTACATCAATGACAGAGTCCTTTCATGGACATGGCAGTGGAAATCTCTAAATACAGTCCAAGAGAGAGGAAGAGGAGAAGGAACTAACAGGGTCAAAGTGATAAATATGAATTACTCTGCATTAGGATAGATTAAAATGTCCAAAGGTATCTATGAGTTTGATTAATAAGGAAAGATTTACAGACCATAAAAACACAAAGATGATGACATCACATCAGGATGGTTAGAGATAATCCGGTATAGATAAAAACTGGATGAAGTTAAAGCATGAAAAGAGAAGAAACTGGAGAAAGAGCAGAGATTAAACATAAAAAACTAAATGAAAAGATAAATGGAATAAGATTATAAAGGGAACACTTCTCACCTCCAAGTTCATGACCATTCCTGACCACTCTCCCCTGTCTCTGAACCATGCAGCAACCCTCTTCTTAAAAACATTAAAAACCTGATAAACGCACAGCAGAGCAACAAGCTGGTGTTTGAGCAAAGCCCCAACAAACAGGCTTAGTTCAATATTTAATTCACCGTTAATTATTGTAACTGATGAGACATGGATGCTGTTTCAAATGCTAACACATAGAATTTCAAATACTGTAATCAGAAAAAAATAATTCAATTATGGTCCAAACTCTAAAGAACTGAACAGAAAACACATTTGGCCCTTTTACATTAGCCCTTCTCTGCTCTACTCTCCTTGTGCAGCTTTTCCATTAGCCCCAGTCACCTGCCCAACGGGGTGCAGTGTCGCTGTAAACAGCTGAGCGGCTCTGCGGTGACGTCATTTTGAGCGCGACACAACAATCTGTGTCTTTTTGTCACAAACTGAGTAAAAAAGGAAAGCAGAAGAAGGCTGCAGGTGGTAAGAAGAAATACCCCTTGAGAAGCACAGGAGAGTTTTGGAAGCTATACAACAGAATGAAGCCGAGGACGAGAGCAATCCAGCTGCAAAGAAAAGACGTATGAGGGTAAGCTAATGGTAGCTACCGCTAGCATGCTAGGTCGTTGCGCTCATGACTCATCAATGATGACATTGTCTGACCAATCAGTAGCCGGCAGTCGATGATGTCATCTTTTAGTATGGACTCAGCTCGCTTGGAACCAGAGTGGAGTAGGTACTAAAACTAGCTTGTTTGAGGAGGTACCAGGCTAGTGGAAACACGCTGCTAATCGAGTAGAGCCGAGTAGAGTAGGGCCAAGGCGTGCTAGTGGAAAAGGGCCAATTTATTAGTTCTTCATGATAATACCCATCAAAAACATTTTATTTCTGTCAGTATACCTGACCATATGAGGACATGAGAGCAGACCAGTGTCCTGATGTGATGTGTACGGTGGACCTGGTGTTTACCACCACACTGACCCAGAGTTGTAATATTACAACATAGATATAACAGGCTCAAAATCACTGTGAATGAAGTTATTTCACAAAAACAAAAAGCCATGTTGAAGACATTGTAATCAACATAGAAAAAAACATTTCAGGCATTTTACTGTGTTGAATCTTGAGAAATCCAGTCCAGTAAAATGAAGAGGTGAGTCCATAGAAAAGTTTGCTTTTGTGAGTTCATGGGCTAAAGACCAGACCCATAAACACATTTACCATCCAATGGCAGTGCAGGGTTAAACATAGGACTCACTGATCAGGTCAATGTGGTCTTTTGAAGAAAAGAAAAATGTTGCTGTTGTTTTTGAGGCACCTAAACCTGATGTAGTAATATAATAAGGCTGGGTCTTACAGGGTTAAGAGGTGATTTAAAGCTGTCACTGTCTGCAGGCTAACATCATCACTTTAGTTTAGATCCTGGACTTTGGACCAGGAGGCCCCTGCTTGAGGACCTGAGGCTGCAGGTCTCATCAGGGTCAACAGTTCTGATCCTGAACCTGGACTGGACCTCCAAGGACTTTAAATCAGTGACACCAGACAGCAGTGATGTGATGCCGTCTGTTCAGACCAGATACTTCAAATGTTCATGTGATCTTTGATAATGATGACCAAATGAAATGTTAGAGGTGTTCTGGTCTCAGGTTCATCCAGGGCCTGAAGGATCTCCCTGGATGAATGAGAATCTCCATATTTCAGATGTTTCCTCATTTTAATAAAGCCGCTTCTTCTCTTTCCAGGGGCCAAAGGTCTACAATCGCTTTATCGATTCTCCAGACCTGATCAGGAAGTTTCCCTCCCCTGTGGTAAACCGTCTAAAACCAATGAATGCTCCAACATTCATTGGTTCTCCAACACTCTTCCATCATCTACTGTAACTGAAGTAAAGGATGGACGAGTTAACCGAGCATCACTTCGATCACACAGACTGAGTCTGACCTCTGCCTGCTCTCTGCTCATTAGACGAGTCTCTGATGACGATGCTGGTTACTACACATGCCGCCTTGATGACAATGATCATAGTGATGATGTCAGGGTGTATCTGAGTATTTTAAAAAGTAAGTTACATCTTTAAATATGTGGAAGCAAATATCTCACTAATATGACTGTAACTGTTCTTAAACATGGACAAGCTGCTGTGGATCTGCTCAGCTAACACTTCATCATGATAGATCTGTTAAACACAGGCTGGGCAAACTGCTGTCTCAGTATTTAGCAAACTGAAGTAGACAGATTTGGATCAATAAGCAGAATTGATAACGCCATTGGTGTCAGTAAAATCTGATCAGTTCCCCTCCTTAGGCCAAACCAAAGCTGTCGTC
Organism: Scarus forsteni; assembly: GCA_036419115.1. Classification (NCBI taxonomy): domain Eukaryota; kingdom Metazoa; phylum Chordata; class Actinopteri; order Labriformes; family Labridae; genus Scarus; species Scarus forsteni. The sequence continues at coordinate 4,659,249 of JAZDUH010000283.1, forward strand.
TTGTTTGTTTGCTATTCGACATAAAGAGCAGCAGCTCCCAAAGTCTGGACAGAAAGTCTGGATCACTGAACCATGGCCTGTTTTCTTTCAGTCTATCCAATCTCACCAGACCATGACCCAAGGAAAGACGATGAGGTCAGCCTGGAGTGTGCTCTTCTCAAAGACCCTCACCTCTCATGTACAACAAACCCTCTCCGCTGGGTGGATGAAAACGGCGCTGAGGTCACTGAAGGGGTTTCCCAGTCTACCAGAGGATCAGACTGTTTATCTTACCTGGATGTGACGCGTCAGAGCAGAAACAAGAAATTCACCTGCCAGGTCGTCAACACACAGAATACAGTGGAGCTAGAGGCCGACTACACACCTTTCATCAGAGGTAAGATCAGCATGATCAGAGGGGGGATCACTGTCTGCATCTAAATCACATCATTATATGTTGTATCTATCCATATATATTCATATATATATATATATATATATATAACTATATATTGTATATATATATATATATATATATAACTATATATATATAGTTATATATATATATATATATATATCTATATGTATATATATATATCAATCATCAATTAATCAATGAAACTTTGATTATTAAGCACTTTTCATACATGAGATGTAACACAAAGTGCTGTACATTAAAATAAACAAGCAGATCAGGAGATACAGATGAAAACAGAGGATCCCACCCACCCTCCCAGCCCATATTTAACTATTTAACACAGACAACCACTCACACACAAAATCATGTACCCAAGCCCCCACACACACACACACACACACACATACACACACACACACACACACACACACACACACACACACACAGACAGACAAGAACTGTGAGCCAGGACTCTTTAGAAATCCACAGAGGAAACGCCATCTTGAATTGAAAATGAGGAAACACAGGAGCTAAAACTAAACTGACTGAATAAATAAGTAAGTAAATAAATACAACCATGATAAAATATGACAAAGGTAATAAAATGCTAAAAGTTGATTAAGATAAAACTATTTTAAAACCAAACAATTAATAAATAAAAAGTGGTAAAACATTAAATAGTAACTCAGAAACTAAAATGGAGTAAACCCCTTAAGATGCAGATTAAAAGAGTAAAACAAAATTCAGCTAAAAGCCAGATTAAAAAGGTAGGTCTTGAGTTTGCTTTAAAAATATGAACAGTAGGTGCTCTCAGGTCTTCAGGTGGACTGTTCCACAGACGGGGGCCGTAATAATGAAAGGAAGCTTCACCGTATGTTTTAGATCTAACTTTGGGGACTATTAAAAGACCTAAGACCTGAGGGCTCTAGTGGGTTCATATGGTAAAAGCAAATCACATAAAGAAGAGGGTCCAAGACCGTTAAGAGATTTAAAAACCAATAAAAGAACCTTAAAATCTATTCTAAAAGATACAGGCAGCCAATGGAGAGACTTTAGAATCGGTGTAATGTGGGCTCTCCTTCTGGTCTCCGCCAGCATCCGTGCGGCTGAATTTTGAAGGAGTTGTAGATGTGAAATGTCCTTTTTGGGAAGACCAGAGAGGAGAGCATTGCAGTAATCAATTCTGCAGGTAATAAAAACATGAACAAGAGTCTCTGCATTGGCTTGAGAGAGAAACTGGCGCACTCTGGAGATGTTCTTTAGATGATAAAAAGCCTTCTTGGTGACATCTTGGATATGTGGCTCCAAACTGAGGTTAAAATCAAATGTTACACCCAAATTTTTAACGTGTTTGCAGGGATTAAAAGACAGTGCTTTGAGTTTGCTCTCCAGTTTCTCTCTCTCTGGACCTGTACCCATAACTAAAACTTGAGTTTTGTCCTGGTTGAGCTGCAAAAAGTTGTCTGCCATCCAGGACTGGACGTCTAAAATACAGTTAAAGAGGGCTTCGATGGGTCCTGTGTCATCAGGAGACACGGCAATGTAAAGCTGAGTGTCATCAGCATAGCTGTGAAAGTGGACGCCGTGTCTCCTGATGACATCTTCCAAGGTAACATGTTAAAAAGTGTTGGACCTAAGATCGAGCCCTGGGGAACGCCATATTCCATTTCATAGGTTCTTGATGAGCGTTCCCCCATGCTTACATAGAATTTCCTGCCATTGAGATATGTTTTGAACCAGTGAAAAGCAGTACCAGAGATGCCAATGAGGCTGTGGAGTCTGTTTAAAAGAATTGTATGATCAGCTGTGTCAAAGGCTGCACTCAGGTCCAGCAGAACTAAAACAGAGGCTAATTTCTTATCCATGTTGGACCTGAGGTCACTTACAATTTTGAGCAGTGCTGTCTCTGTACTGTGATTTTTTCTAAAACCAGATTGAAATGTGTCACCGATATTTTTAGAAGACATAAAATCATTTAACTGATTAAAAACAATCTTTTCTAAAATTTTACTTAAAAATGGCAGGTTGGATACAGGTCTGTAATTGTCAGGCACTGCTGTATCCAAGTTTTTTCTCTTCAGAAGGGGTCTGACACAGGCTCCATATATATAAATACATACATATTTATATATATAAATATATACATATATATGTATGTATTTACATATATATATAGTTTTATATATATAAATTTATATATATAAATACAAACATATTTATATATATGTATATATATATATGTATATACATATATATATATATACATACATATATATATATATATATCCTGTACATACAGCTGTATGAAAAGTTTGTGAACCCTTTGGGATTTCTTGGATTTCCGCTTAAATTGTTCATAAATATGTTCTGATCTTCATCTAAGTCACATCACAAGACAAACACAGTCTGCTTAAACTAATACAGCACAAAAAAATATAAGTTTTCATGTTTTTATTCAACACAATATGTAAACAGTCACAGTGCAGAGTGGAAAAAGTATGTTAACCTCTAGGCTAATTACTTCTCCAAGAGCTAGTTGGAGCCAGGAGTCAGCCAACCTGGAGTCCAATCAATGTGATTAGATAGGATGTGTTGGTTAAAGCTGCCCTGCCCTAAGGATTCATGGACTTCTTCATGCAGCTGTACATGTGTGTATAACTGAAATGTGGTACAGTCTTTTCAGATTGTAATCTATAACTTACCCCGTAGATGATGGAGGGAATGTGAGTGGTCCTGGTCCTGGTCCTGGTCCTGGTCCTGGTTCTGGTTCTGGTTCTGGTCCTGGTTCTGGTCCTGGTTCTGGTCCTGGTTCTAGTCTAACCTCCAACATCGTGCGTTTGCTCGTCTTGCTGTCCCTGCTGGTCGTCACGACTGTTGTCCACATCAAATACAAGAGGAGACCCAAAAGAGCTGAGGGTGGGTGACAGTTTGTTTTTTTATCCACATGAACAAAGATCCACTGAAAACTTCAGATGTTCATGTGGAGGAACCACCAAGAAAGACTGATGATGATTATTAATAATAACGGTTAATTAAAGCTGCAAGCAGCGTTGGACGGGTCCTCGCTCTGTTCCTCAGGCCCCTTTGACCTCCATTTTGAATATTCATCCCTTTAATCTGCTCTAAGTTAGACTGAAGTGTTTTTGCAGCTCTGTCTGGAGCTTCAGTGTCGCGGGGCTCTTCCCAAAAAACAATATGGCGTAGTCAGAAAGGTACGTTTCAGGGGTTTTCTGCACCAATCTCCCAACAGTGGCTAAATATGTACAAGTGACAGAGTAAAAACTATCTAAAAAATTATTAATGGCAGATCTGGGTTCTTCGCCAACCCCAAAACTCCAATTCAAGAAAAAGAAAAAAAAACAGCAGCACAGCCAATATTCAAACCATCAATCTGCTTTGCCAAAAACCTCTGTATCACCAACTCTCCTACACGGCATGTTCAAAATGGCTGCCTTTTATAATAAGCCCCTCCTAGTGGGCAAAAGGAATTAATTAAATACACAATCAAAAATGACTTATTGCCAATGAATATATTGTAAAATATCCCAAATCCATTTCCTCCAATTTACATGTTATTTCTCAGTCTGCTTTTCTGAAAAAAAAAAAATCATAATTGGGGCAAAAATAAATGTGGGGACCATTTTCCTGCCAAATGCCCTTAGAACATATGACGTAGGTGAGCCCCTGTTTGGCCGACACTACGTCTGACAGCGGGCGGCGGGGAGGACAACTTGGCGTCTCTGGTGAGTGTTTATGCTAATGTACAGGGTTCCCATGGATCCTTGAAAAGTCTTAAAAGGCATTGAATTCATTATTCTAAAAATAAGGCCTTAGTTGTCATTAAAATGTCTTAAATCCAATTTTCAAAAGTCTTAAAAATTTGAACTCATTAGTAAGATTTATGTTCATTTGAACTAAAAAAATATTGAGTAACATTTACCTATTTTTCAAAAATAATTCGCTAATTTACTCTCGTGGTAATCACAATAGCGGAATTAACAAAACGGTGATGTGGTTGCACCCGGATCTTTTAGAGCAGACGCATGTCTTGGTTCTGCCTACAGTGACTGGAGAGAGGGGAAAATTTGCAAAAAAATCCAAAAGTGGCTTAGGAAAATTGATTATGACAGCAAAATTGGGAATTAAATTTGAAATTAAATTTCAAAAACCATGTAAAAATTCAAAAAGTGGTTCTGACAGTGGCCATAAAAGATGAATGGGGACAAAAAAGGAATAAAGTTTTAAAAATGGGGTTAAAAAAAGATTAAAGTGATGTTTTATTTAAGATAAACATTGGGTTAAAATTGCCTCTAACCCAGGAAATTCATGTGGTGTTTTTGTTTGTTTTGTTTGTTTCAATTGTGGTTCATTGTCGACTTGGTCTTAAATTTGATTAAAAAAGTCTGAAAAGTCTTGAATTTAACTTGGCCTTGAGCTGTAGGAACCCTGTATGTATGAACGTGTGTGTGTAGAACGGCGAGTGTGCACCTATGTGTGAACTACAAGATCTGCAAGTCGTGAATTTTTGTGACGATGACGACACTATGGTGAATCAGAATGGAGTAAGGGAAAGTTTTATGTGTAGTGTGTAGCTTGTAACTCTCTAACTTTTCCAAAGTAGGCGTCACTTAAAATAGGGGTTCTTATCAGAACTCAATGAAACTTACCAAAAGACAAACTTAGTAAATTCCCTCTATCACACTTGTCAATAAAAAAAAAATTAGAATTGCTTTTATAGTTAAGTAAGGCTCTTTAATTTTTGCTTTGTTTCTAAACACCTTAAATTTCACGTTTTTACCCTCCTAACAACAACAAAAATATTACAGATACATTTCAGTCTCAGCTCAAGTTTTTATAATTTCTAAATGAACTAAACATTTTTTCCTGATGAATTCTGCTCTTATAACCGAGTTGGTCCATGATAAATGATCTTTTAAACAGTTTTCCCTGATCAGGTCCACATGTCGGCGGCTCTTCTCCAAATTGAAAAAAAAAAAAACCGGTAATCCAACTCAAAAAAGTAAAGTTTATCAAACATAAAGAATCGATTGATCGACCAAAAAAAAGACACTGGTATACCAGGTAAAAAAAATCAACTTTCACACAGGGTGGATCTCACCACAAACCTTAAAGTCCTTTGTCTCAGGTCGGCGTCTGGTCAAGTGTCCGCGCTGACATGTGGCTGACCGGCAGGAAAGTCCGCAGGGTTATCTGATCAAAGTCTATTTCATTAGTTTAGGGGTTCTTCTGTTCAACATCCCCATAACAAGTCAACTTAAGACCGGGTATTATTTTATATTTATTTTTAAGGATTCCTCACTTGTGTGGCTGTCTGGTTCCTGCCGCTCACGTCAAATCTCCCCCCACATCCTCCTTAAATAACTTCTGTTCAGATTATTATTCTGGCCCCCTACATCCACAGCACAGGGAATCACAAATCAACCACCATCTGAAAGCTTTTCTTATTAATTATCTATTTATTCATTTTTATTTTTCCACATCCTGTTCTACGCACCATCTACACTGGTTCATTATGTCTTCTCTCTTTCTTTTCCCTTCATTATTTAGGTGACAGCGTCACAAGCCTATAATGCGTGTGTGTGTGTGTGTGCTCTCAGTCGCTCCGTCACACTCAGTCTTTATAACAGCTGTTTATTACACTCCCTTACTCCTCCTTCAGTCACATGACCTGCAGCATTGAACTGAGACATCATCTGGATCTGCTCTTTTTATCAGGAGCCACAAAAACAACGCCTCGCAATTTAGACCCAATCTCTCTAAAAAAAAAGACCTTTTTATGGAAAATGTTGTCAGGAATCCAGTCTTGTAATTTTTAGAGCTGTACTTCCTTTTGTTTTTTGTAGAGGCCTAAATGACACAGGATGTCTCTTGCTCTTCCTTTGTCCCCGTTCATTTGAATGGGAGGAGCTGTGAGGGCTGTTTCAGGGGTCACTAACTTTGAGGGCTCGTCAAAACCGTTTGAGAAACAACAAATCCCTTCATAACTTTTGATCATCAGTGTCTCCACTGTCATCTGTCAGCATTATAAGCTGATAACATTTATGGCCTAGGTGGAAAACATTTCTAAAAACTTTATTTTGAAAGGCAAATTGCTGGCTTCCTGTATGAGATAGGTCAGGGGTGTCAGCATGTGATTTGTGGGTATCTGTGGCCCATGTAACAACCAAAAATGTAATAACAGCCAATAATGTAATAACTACCAATAACATAATAATTTTGGCCATTTAAAATGTAACAAAGCCAATAATGTAATAAAACCTTTGAGCCAATAACGTAATAACTTATTTCACATGTTAGGATTAGGGTTGGGGTAAGGGTTAAAAAGCCAATAACGTAATAACTTATTACATTATTAGTAAAAACTTACGTTATTGGCTCAAAGGTTTTATTACATTATTGGCCTTTTTATATTTAAAATGGCCAAAATTATTACGTTATTGGCCGTTATTACGTTTTTGGTTGCTACAGACCATTAACAACAACAATAATAATAATAAATATATATGATATAAGTATACATATAATTACAAAAATAAGAAGTAAAGTAACAGTAATAGTTAATGTCTGATTTGATGAGCTTACCCTTACTGATAGTATTTTATCATCTCTGATGTTATATGGATTTTTTATTTTTGTTAACCTAGTCTTAAAATCACAAAATCAGTGACCCTCTAATTCCACATTACGTGAAAGTACCGACAAACACTGGACCGCTGTGGGCGGAGGGCTGATCCAGTCTGGTTCTTTCTGGATTTAGGACTTTTGAAGAGGCTGTGCAGAGAACAGCAGAAACGCTGTGACAGAGAGAAGTCAGAATGATTCAGTGATGTGGAAAAACAGTCCTGTTGTTAACAGAAGTTACCTGTGTCTGCTCTACACCGTCAACAAAGACAAAGAAACATGAAAAATTAAAAAACATCTTCAATAACCAAAAAACAAAAGTGAAGCAACAACAAACAGAAGTTTGTGTCCATCTGTGGACTGAGAGCAGCGTTACCACTGACCCATTAGAATAAACTAGATTACTTTAGATCAGATCAGAATAAACTAGATTACTTTAGATCAGATCAGATTAGCCTAATCTAATCTAATCTAATATGATATAATCTAATCCAGTCTAGTCTAATCTAATCTAATCTAATATGATATAATCTAATCCAGTCTAATCTAATCTAATCTAATCTAATCTAAAATAACATAATATAATCTAACCTAATTTAATCTAATAATTAGGTTAGAGCAGATTACATTTGATCAGATTAAATAAGGTTCAATTTGATTTGATTTGATTCGATTGGACTAGATTGGATTGGATTAGATTATATTAAATATAATAAGATTATATTATATCAAATTAGATTAGATTACATAGAATTAGAATAGATGAGATAAGTGTAGATTTAGTCAGGCAAGATTAGATTAGAATAAATTAGGGTTAGATTAGATTACAGTAGATTAGTAAAGATTAAATAGAATTCAATTTGATTTGATTTTATTAGATTAAATAAGATTAGGTTAGCTTAGGTTAAATAAAGTTAGATTAGATTAGATTAGATTAGATCGTACTAGATTAGATTAGATCGTACTAGATTACATTACATTACATTACATTAAATCCTCTCCCGACTCAGTGGTGTTTTTCCAGAGCTCAGGTGTTAACGATCTGATCTTCTGTCCCTCAGGTGTTCATGGAGGAGGAGGTGACGTATTCGAGTGTGAGGTCTTCCATGAGGACAGAGGACGTCAGTGACCCCAACAGTCTTTACTGCAGCGTCAGCAAACCAAACTAAACCAGAGGAAACCAAACTAAACCAGAGCAAACCAAACTAAACCAGAGCAAACCAAACTAAACCAGAGCAAACCAAGTAAACCAGAGGAAACCAAACTAAACCAGAGCAAACCAAACTAAACCAGAGCAAACCAAACTAAACCAGAGCAAACCAAACTAAACCAGAGCAAACCAAACGTCTGCTCTCAGATTATCTCTGCCTTTATGGACCAGACTGTGGCCCAGCTGAGCTCTTCATTAGATAGATATGTATGTGCTTTTTTATAGTTTTTATTACATTTAAAGCATTTTCTTATTAGGTTTAAATGTGTTTTACTTTAAGTTATTTTATTTCTGATCTGTAGTCACTGTGCAGCACTTTGGTAAACTGGAGGAATCTTTGAAATGAAAATAAAGTGTGATATAAATGTGGACATCTGCCTTTGCCCCTTTTGTTTGCTCCTGTACTCGTCTCTGGCTCTTGTCTTGTAGGTGGCCTGGGATCCTTGGTGTAGACTGCCTGCTGCTGTGGAGTCATGAAGCCTCAAAACTACAGTTATAAACATGACACATAGTTGGCCATTTTATTAGGAACACTCCATTCCCATTATCATTATAGCTGTTCATGTAGATGTTAGCATGATCTCCATATCCATGATCGTTACACCTACAGTATCTATTTCTTATTACCACATAGTCATGAGGTCCCTCTGAAAATGGGATGTCACATCTCAAGAGGCCTTTAACACATTTATACTTAACGGAGACAAATATGGTTGGGATGACCTTGTGGTCTGGGCACCCATGAGTTCGTCACTACCATAAGTTCTTATTTTCAGTAAGAATATCTAAGATTATACTTCTATAAAATGATCACCACAACCATTCAGACATGAGGACCCTCCTGAAAACCAGATGTAGCATCTCAAGAGGCTAACCTCTAATAAATCAGACGACAGGTCTATGGTTCATGGATCTGTCTCTAACTTTAGTTCTTACTTTAGTCCACTTGTCTCCTCTTACCTCCCTTCCTTCACCCTCACACCAACACAGCATGGTGTGGATTTGCTGTTCATCATGAGACTGGGATCCACATTCAAGATTTCCTGCTGCTTAACAGAAGGTTTTTTCTTGAGCCATGATGGAGGGATCCATGATTGGCTATATGGATTCATGTTGGTGTTGGATGTATATATTTGTATATATATGTATATGTGTATTTTATATGTATATATGTATCTATGCATATATGTGTATCCATAAAATGAAGAGCTTTATGCTCTGTTGTAAAGTGTCTTGAGATAACACTTGGTATGAATTGGGGCTATACAAATAAAGATTGATTGATTGATTGATTGATTGATTGACATTCAGTGTTAGAAAAGCATTTCTACATTCTGCCAGCATGTTTAAAGTTCCCAAATAAAGAATTTGAATTCTAGGACATTATAAAGTTATAGTGCATGAACAATCAACTGAACACAGTAAGAAGAAAAGATCTGTAAATCCATATTTTTATTGGTGATTGTATAAAACCAAAGTCAGGGCAACTTGTCCAGGAAATTCTGAGCCCAACTCAAATTAGACTGTCAGTGTGTTTGATAAATCAAATTCAAAATGAAAAAAAATAAAGGTGAAGGACATCCAGAGAACCAATTAGATGCATCGGTGCATTATTAAAGACTGAAGTACAAATATAGATAAATTAATTCAGAAATAAAATAAGACTAAGTCTCAAACAATTTGTGTTGTAATGTAATTAATGCACTAAAGTGACAGTACTAATATATATATACACATATATATATATATATATATATATATATATATATATATATACATATATATATATGAAGGTTTATTTATTTATTTGTGATGATGTTTTTTTTATTGATTTATGATGTTGATGGTTTTATTGATTAATGATTTATTGATTTATGATGATGGTTCGTTGAGCTCTCTGGACTCTGCATCGGGGCTGGGGCGGCCCGTGGAGGCAGACCTGTGGTGTAGGCCCCGCCCCTCACCTGCTCAGGTGCGGGAGTGGGCACACAGGGTGTGAGGGGGGGGGTCGCAGAGGAGGAGCAGCTTGGGGGTCAGGTCCAGCTGATCCTCGGGGACTCCGGGCGGGGGGGTGAAGCTGAAGTGCTGCAGGAGGGTGCTGAAGAAGAGGAAGAGCTCCATGCGGGCCAGACTCTCCCCGAGGCAGACCCTACGACCTGGAGGCACAGGGGTCAGAGGTCAGTCTGGGGCTGACCCCACAGGTGTGAAGGTTAACCCTCACCTCACTGTCAGACAGGCTGCAGCTACTGCCACTGTTTACCTTTCCTCTGACTGATTCTACCAAACACCTTTGACCTTTGCTGACCTTTGTTGACCTTTCCTAGGTGATGTGGATCCAGTAAACTAACCTGAGCCCTGGCCCCGCCCCCTGGCCCAGGTGTGAGGTCACTGACCTGCAGAGAACGGCATGAAGGCGTCTCGCTTGGTGAACTTTCCATCTTTGTCCAGGAAGTGGGCGGGGTTAAAGGTGTAGGGGCTCTCCCATTGGCTCTGATCGTACAGGACAGAGGTCAGCAGGGGGTACACGGTGGTGCCCTGACAACAGGACAGGTGAAGTTAGGCTGGAATATCCTGGAATATCCTGGATTATTCTGGAATGTCCTGAAATATTCTGGATTATTCCGAAATATCCTGGAGTATTTTGGATTATTCTGGAATATTCTGGAGTATTTTGGATTATTCTGGAATATTCTGGATTATTCTGGAATATCCTGGAGTATTTTGGATTATCCTGGAATATTCTGAAATATCCTGGAATATTCTGGATTATTCAGGAATATCCTGGAATATTCTGGATTATTCCGGAATATCCTGGAATATTTTGGATTATTCTGGAATATTCTGGATTATTCCGGAATATCCTGGAATATTTTGGATTATTCTGGAATATCCTGGATTATTCTGGAATGTCCTGAAATATTCTGGATTATCCTGGAATATTTTGGATTATTCTGGATTATTATGAAATATCCTGAAATATTCTGGATTATTCTGGAATATTCTGGATTATTCTGAAATATCCTGGAGTATTTTGGATTATTCTGGAATATCCTTGAATATTCTGGAATATTCTGGATTATTATGAAATATCCTGAACTATTTTGGATTATTCTGGAATATTCTGGATTATTCTGAAATATCCTGGAATATTCTGGATTATTCCGGAATATCCTGGAGTATTCTGGATTTTTCTGGAATATCCTGGAATATTTTGGATTATTCCGGAATATCCTGGAGTATTTTGGATTATTCTGGAATATTCTGGAGTATTTTGGATTATTCTGGAATATTCTGGATTATTCTGGAATATTCTGGAGTATTTTGGATTATCCTGGAATATTCTGAAATATCCTGGAATATTCTGGATTATTCAGGAATATCCTGGAATATTCTGGATTATTCCGGAATATCCTGGAATATTTTGGATTATTCTGGAATATTCTGGAATATCCTGGAGTATTTTGGATTATTCTGGAATATTCTGGATTATTCTGGAATATCCTGGAATATTCTGGATTATTCTGGAATATCCTGGAATATTCTGGATTATTCTGGAATATCCTGGAGTATTTTGGATTATTCTGGAATATTCTGGAGTATTCTGGGATGTCCTGGAGTATTTTGGATTATCCTGGAATATTCTGAAATATCCTGGAATATTCTGGATTATTCCGGAATATCCTGGAATATTCTGGATTATTCTGGAATGTCCTGGATTATTGTGGAATATCCTGGAGTATTTTGGATTATCCTGGAATATTCTGACAAACAAAAAAACGAACAGAAAAACAAGAATTCAATCAGACGAACAAACAGAAAATCAAATAAACAGACGAACAAACAAAAGTCGTCTGTGTTGTGGATATTGAGTTGAACCTCACAGGTCGATCAAGTCAGACTGACTCGATCGACCTTCTTGGCTCCTCCCTCTGACCTCGACTCTCCACTCCGTGGTCATAACGGCGTTCACTCCTCTTCTAAACTACACAGAACGTCCAGACCAGAATCCGGAAGACCTGCACACCCTGAGCTCTTGAGCCCCCAAATTCCACTGCACGCGAAAGCACTCCGCGCAGCGAAGCGGAGCGTGGCGGATTTGCTCTGATAAGCAAACCCCACTGAAAGCGCCGCGTCCAGAAGCGCCGAGGTGAGCAGCCCCGGAGGGAGAGGGCTGATACCCGGAGAGCTACAGGCTCTCATGAGAATAGCGATGTCACAAACTCATAAAACATGTTATAGACTGAGAAAAGAAATAAACTACACCTCACTTCGCTTCTCTAAGGTCCCTCTGCTGGTCCCAACCACACAGCTTCGTGATTTATTCAACTTCTATCCACCTATATCTGTGTAGAAAAGATGTTTGGTGTCATGTATACAGTGTTATATGTTTCTGTACCTCTACGATTCACTTTTCTTCGTCCATGGTGTCGTGTTGTCTCTGGGACCCTCTGACCGACTGCTGACCTGATGCTCGTGCCTCCGGTTTGGACGTAATGACAAATAATTGAGGAACATTACGTGCAAGAGTCCGTGCATTGTGTTTTATTTTGAAACTTCAGGTTACTTCACACATTGACTTCCTGTCTGGGGCTTTCTTAACGACAGTGAATTTACGAGGTTTGGAAGCGACCGAGCAGAAAATAGACCTGAAGCGAATCTCTCGTGCCTTGGCCACACCGGCGCTTCAGCAACGCGGCGCGGCGCTTTCGCGTGCAGTGGAAGTTGCCTGATAGACTACAATGGGAGCAAAGTGCTCCTCCAGATGCTGCGCTGCATGGCGCGGCACTTTCGCATCCGGTGGAATTTGGGGGTAAGACGTCACTCTTCAGCTGACATGTTCCAGGGCGTGAGGTCAGGTGACCTTGATGACCCTTGTTGGTGACCTTGAGGGGTTGGAGTGCCATCGTCACCAACCAAAGCCTCCTTTAAACGCCCTGTCCTGAACAATGGCTCCACCTGCTGGAGGAATCCAGCCAATGATCATCTACAAAGACTTCAACACAGTGAACTGTGTTGCCAGTTGTTATTGGCTAAGTTAACAGCTAGCGGCTAATGGTCATTAACTGTTGTTAGTTGTTATCGGCTAAGTTAGCAGCTAGCAGCTAACGGTCATTAACTGTTGTTAGATGTTACCGGCTAAGTTATCAGCTAGCGGCCATTAGTTGTTAGTTTTTATCTCCTAAGTTAGCAGCTAGCGGCTAACGATCATTAACTGTTGTTGGCTGTTAGCCCCTAAGTTAGCCGCTATGGCTAACGTCCATGAACTGTTTTTAACTGTTGTTAGCCATTAGCTGCTATATTAGCTGCTATGTATGCTACATTATAGGAGGCAACCCTGCTTGATGTGGATTGGTCTGTGATGAATGTGACGAGCCAAACGATTGTCCAATCACAAGCTTGTGTTTTTTTTTTTAACGTTCTGCCCCTGAAAACAAATTAAAGGGCTCCTACGCAGATGAACTAGTGAAATATTTCTGTGGCAGATATATGGAGCTGTCCATCTGGCTTGTCGGGTTAGGGATCCACAGCTTCAGGAGGAAACCGAGCACGTACAGGAGAACAGACCCACTCTTGTTTTTCAGTGATCTGACGGAGCGGTGCAGACGGTGGAATCAGATTGGTGAATCAGACTGGCGTTGATTCTCCAGGGATCGGCGTTGCATATGTACGATGGCGTGGACGCAGGGGGAGGAGTCTGAGCTCCAGCTGGTCTGCGGTGAACTCTGAAAGTCTTTGACTCTGAATCCTGACCGAAGCTTTTTAACGGTCTGATTTAGTCGCTGAGCGCCTGTTATGCTGCGTTCACAGCGCAAGCAACCCAGCTACCAAAGTCACTCCGCCCACTGAGTGGCGTCGCACCTTCATAAATACATTTTGGTAACTGCTGCCGTCGCTCGGTGACGTCACATCCGCCCTGTAGTCTGGATGAATAACTGTGCCGTCACACGTACACACACCTCTGATTGGCTGTCGCCACACAACCACACACGACATCGCCTGAATAGATCAACGTTTTTGTAACTTTGACATCGCACGACGAGTGAAGTGGTCGTCTTGTACGCAGCTGTCACATCACGGGAGGGTTAGCCCCGCCCCATCGCGGCTGTACATTGACTTTGAATGGAGAGTGATCGCCGAGGTAGTACAAGCAGCGTCCGATGTGAACGCACCTTTAGCGAAACACTGACAAACCAAACCAGCGGGGATGAAGACGCCGCCCTGCCCTGACCTTTACCCTCAGATTCCTGTTCTGGTTTTGGCTGAACCTGTTTACCGGGCAGACTGACCTTCTTGATGAAGTGACCTTGAAGGGTCAAGTCCCGGCTGGTCCGGCGGGGGATGGCGATGGGGGCGATGTTCGCCGCTCTCTGGACCTCGTGGACGACGGCGTTGGTGAAGGGGAGGCTCCTCCTGTCTTCCAGCCGGACTCGGCGCCCTCCTACAACCTTGTCCAGCTCCTCCTGGACCTGGTCTGGACACAAGGAGATGGTTCAGTCAGGATCTGGTTCTGGTTTCTCTGATGAGGACCTCAGTGAAGACATTTCATGGTTATTATGTAAAGTGTGTTGATTTTGCAGCTTCATGTCCACTCCTGCTTTAACACAACCTGGTTCTGTTTCAGCCATGTTGACCTCTGACCTTCTTACCCTGGATTCTTGGGTACTTGGCCATGAGCAGCAGCGCCCACCTGAGCGTGGTGGCCGTGGTGTCGGTCCCTGCAGAGAACAGGTTCATGACGGTCATCACCAGGTTTTCATTGTGGAAGTGTCCGTAGACCCCGGACTCCTGCAGGGACAGTTTAGTTATTATTACTTTGTTTTATTGGTTCTGATTCTCACTGTCCTTATTTTATGCTTCATGATCCTGATCCTGATCCTGATCCCGATCCTGATCCTGATGTGCCCTCTTACCTTGAGTTTTTGCTGCTGGACCAGGAAGGCGTCCACGACCCCCCTGCAGCGGTCTGGGTTCAGGGTCTCCTTCAGGCAGGCAAACAGCTTCAGGTTCTCCTTCCTGGTGGTCTCACCCAGCTTCAGGAACTCCCTCCTGTTGCTGATCCACCTGCAGGTCCAGGGGAACAGGTTGTACACCTGTGGAGACAGGTAACCGGATCAATCTACCAATCAATCTTAAAACCTGATCGTGGACCAGCTCAGACTGTCGGACTGTCCCTTTAAGGGTTCCCCAGACCTGGCTCACCTTCACTGATGTGGAGCCCAGCAGTGGACCACGTCTGAGTATGCGGTCCAGTAGGGACCTGAAGACTGGGCTGTGGTAGTCGAACCTGCTGCCGTAGACCATGGAGCAGATGATGTTGGAGACGGCCAGGGTCAGGGCCTCGGTCGTATCGAAGGCTTCACCTGTGGAGGAGAACGGAGAAGCTGCTCACCTGTCCTCCTCACAGGTGATCACCTGCTCCAGGTGGACCTCACCTCTCCAGGTGGACCTCACCTTTGAAGGTCCTCAGCAGCTCCAACAGGTGGTCACACTCTTCACTGACTTTGTCCTCGCTCGCCCCCCGGCCCATCCCGAAGTCCTTCAGGTTTGTCAGGGCGAAGCGCCGCATCTCTCTCCAGGACTCTCCGTTGGACCAGAGGATACCTGCAGGAGGTCAGAGGTCAGGGAGGAGCTCCTGAAGGTCACACACTCACCGTGACCCTGGTTCAGGTCAAAGGTCACACACTCACCATGACCCTGGTTCAGGTCCTGCATGATGGTCAGAGGGTCCCGGTCTCCAAACTCATCGGCGTGGTGGACTAGCGCCTCCTTCACGACCTTGTATCCCGCCAGGACGACGACCTTCTTCAGCCCCAGGTAGACGGTGAACACGGGCCCGTAGACTTTGGACAGCTGAGGTCAATGGGTCAGAAATAAACAGGTTCATCCTCCTGACTGTAGGTAAATGGGACCTTTTTTGCCCCCATGACTGAAGCCACGTCGTTTTTAACCCTTTAATGCACGAGTCATTGAATCACAAAGGAATACTGTTTTCAATGTTTGTTTTTACTTTGAAACAAAATCATCTTCATTTGTTTGTTTTATTTTTTCGAGTTATGCATCTGCACACTTTAAGGTGCGTTCACACTGGATGCTACTTGTTCTACCTTGGTGATCTCTCTCCATTCAAAGTCAATGTACAGCCGCGATGGGGCGGGGCTAACCCTCCTGCGATGTGACAGCCACTTTTCACACTACCACATAGCTTGTCGCGTGATGTCAAAGTTAAAAAACGTTGATCAATCAGCAGTGTGTGCACGTGTGACGGTACCTGTGACAGACAGTTATTCATCCGGACTACAGAGGAACAATCCATGTCCATGTGGGAAACATTAGTCAGTGAGGACATTAGTTAAAAACACGGAAGCACTCTTACCCGTCTTCTCAAGCGTGATCGCTGTTCATTGCATAATTGTGGAGCAGCATTAACTTGCAGGATCGCCAACTTTTGCTCCACAAGGAAGGCTTGAAAAGCCAACAGCAACACTTGAACCGCAACATAGTCCTCCATCTTTGTAGTGGCAATTGAATTTGGCACTAGTTGTTATGGGAAACTAGCGTGACGTATACAGACGTATACATTGATGTGATGACGTAGCCCTCTGGCAGGCACCCGTTTGTGGAAAAGCAAACGGTTCTAAACCGGTTCACACTTGAACCAACTGTGAACCGGCTTTAGCACCAGCACTAGCACCAGCTTGGTGGAAAAGGGGTAACATGCGTCTCTAGTCAAACCAAACAAAGCCCAGGTGACAACAGGAATGGCATATTTAAGACTTAGTCTTATTTTATTTTTGAATTTATTTATCTATATTTGTACTACATTCTTTAATAATGCATCAGGCCTAATTGTTTTGCTGGATGTCCTCGACCTTTTTCTTATTTTGAATTTGATTTATGAAACACACTTAAAGTGTAATTTGAGTTGCCTGTTGAGTTTAGAATTTTCGGACAAGTTGTCCTGACTTTGGTTTTATTTAGTCACCAATAAAAATGTAGATTTACAAATCTTCTCTTCTTAGTGTATTCATTTGATTAGTCCTGCACTACAGTTTTATAATATCCTAGAATTAAAATTCTTTATTTGGGTACTTTAAGCAGATATGAGATTAAAATGAGATTAATTAGATTAATTAATTATAAATCAGGTAATTAATTAGATTATTTTTTTAATCGTCTGACAGCACTAGAGTTTAGTAAAGTAGATCGTGTCATTAGCGTCACAGGTGATCTCGGCTGTAGACTGTCTAATAAATGCTGATCCTGATTCATAGACCCTGTTTTAACTTTTGGACCCTCCTCTGATTGAGTTTGTCACCTCTGAGATGATGCTGCGTTAGCTTTAAGGCTAATGAAAATGCTAAGAGGTGTGACTTTGTAAATCATGAGCCGCAGACGCCTGTTAGTGAATGAGTCATTGAAAAACCTGCTCGTCTCCCCTGATGGCTCTGATCTATAAACTGATTCTTATTTTTACTTTACAGCCTCCACAGCAGCGAGCGTTCGCCAACTTCCCCAGCCGCTGAGCCGGCCTTTAGCTCACCTCCATCAGGGTGTTGTAGGGCATCTTCTGGTCCAGCTGCAGCAGGTTCCCCAGGACCGGGACTGGTTTAGGTCCTGGAGGCTCCCTGCAGTCTTTCTGTGGCAGAACATTGGAGGAGGAGAAGCAGACGAGCAGCAGGAGCAGAACCACGAGCAGGAGGACGGAGCTGGAGGAGGTGAAGAGGTCTGACCCGTCCATGGAGCTGGAGGAATCTGAAATGATCTGCTCTGCTGTTGAGCAAGACTCCACCTCCCCAAGGGGGGGGGGGGGGCTGACCTGCACCTTCTGATGGGACGTCATGACTTTTAACCCCACGGCTGTTTGCTAAACTGAGAAAGTATCTGGAGGATGAGGAGCAGCCTGCAGCACAGGTCTGCTCCCAGAGCTTCATCACACAGAGGCCATAAATCAGGAGACACCTACAGAGTTAATCTACAACTGTGCTGTCCTTGAAACCTTTGGCCTGACTCAGCATGTGTGTGAACCCACCCATAACAGAGCACAGCACACTCTGGACCTGCTCATTACAAAAGGGGTTAATATTTCAAACGTCAATGTGGTTGATGTTGCCCTGTCTGATCATTTCTGTGTCTTCTTTGACCTGTCTGTTTCTCCCACACCACCGGCTGGTCCTGCAGTAGTACAGAGGAGACACATAAATAACAGCACAGGTGCTCTGTTTATGGAAATGATTAACTTTGAAAATGTCTCATTTTCTAATGTTGATGATTTGTTGAGCTCTGTTACTTCAAGTGTTTTGAATGTTCTGGACACCATATCCCCTGTGAAAGTTAAAATGGTTAAAATAAGCAGAAGTCACCATGGAGGAATGACGACTCGGTCAGGGCACAGAAAAGGGAGTGCCGGAGGGCCGAGCGGAAATGGCGAAAGTCAAAACTCCATGTTCATTACGAAATTTATAAAGAAAAGTTGTACATGTTCAATCAGATCTTACATAGAACAAGGGAGATGTACTTTTCTGAAATTATTGGAAACTGCAGGAACAACTCGCGTGTCTTATTTGCAACAGTGAACAGATTAACAAATCCTCCAGCTCAACTGCCATTGGAATTAATCTCCACATCTAAGTGTAATGAGTTTGCAGTCTTCTTTTGCAACAAGGTTCAGACTATTAAAAATTCCATCAATTCCACAGCACCAATAACAGCCCTGCAGCCACCTAAACACTTCGAGCTGACACATTTTGCACCTGTAACTGACAAAACTGTCCAAGAGATCATCACCAGTCTGAGTTCATCCACATGCTGCCTCTATGTGTTACCCACGAGATTTCTAAAGTCCGTGCTGAGCAGTTTGTTAACACCACTCACTCAGATAGTTAACATGTAACTACAATCTGGAACATTTCCAAAGGCCTTGAAAACTGCGGTCATAAAGCCTCTCCTAAAGAAGAGCAGTCTTGATGCCACAGTACTGAACAACTACCGGCCCATCTCAAATCTGCCGTTCTTAGGCAAAGTCCTTGAAAAAGTTGTTTACCAACAGCTCACTGACTTTCTCCTAATGAACAACTCATTCGATGTTTTCCAGTCAGGTTTTAGACCCCATCACAGCACTGAGACCGCTCTTATCAAGGTGACAAATGACATCCGCCTGAACACTGACGCAGGCAAAGTCTCCGTCTTAGTCCTACTAGATCTGAGCGCTGCTTTTGACACTGTCGATCATGAGATCCTTTTACAGAGACTAGAGGACTGGGTGGGCATCTCGGGGACTGCCCTACATTGGTTGAAGTCCTATCTAGAAGACAGGAAGTACTTTGTAGAAATTGGTAACTGTGTCTCAGACCACATGGCCTTGACTTGTGGGGTGCCCCAGGGGTCAATCCTGGGACCCCTCCTGTTCAATCTCTACATGCTGCCTTTAGGCCAGTTAATACAAAGTACTAATGTGTCCTACCACAATTATGCAGATGACACTCAGATCTATGTCTCACTGACAGCAGGTGAATATGGACCAGTGGATTCACTCTGTCACTGCATCCAACAGGTCAGTGTGTGGATGCAGAAAAACTTTCTCCAGCTAAATTCAGACAAGACTGAAGTCATCGTGTTTGGTCCACAGAAACAAAGAGAAAGTGTCAGCAGTCACCTCCAGTCTCTCTCTAAAACCTACAAATCAGGTTAGAAGTCTCGGGGTAATAATGGACTCAGACTTGAACTTTAACAGCCATATAAAATCAATAGCATCAGCAGCCTTTTACCATCTAAAAAACATCGCCAAAATCAGAGGTATAGTGTCTAAACCTGACCAAGAGATACTTATCCATGCATTTGTCTCTAGTAGGTTAGATTACTGTAACGGCCTGCTCACCGGCCTCTCCAAACGAGCCATAACACAGCTGCAGTACATCCAGAACGCTGCTGCTCGGGTCCTGACCAGAACCAGGAAGTACGAGCACATTAGTCCTGTGCTCAGGTCCCTACACTGGCTTCCTGTGGCTCAGAGAATAGACTTTAAAGCAGCTCTGCTTGTGTACAAATCTCTCCATGGCCGAGCACCAAAGTCCATCTCTGACATGTTAGTGCCATATGAACCATCTCGGACTCTGAGGACCTCAGGGGCCGGCCTTCTGCTGGTGCCCAGAGTCAGGACTAAACATGGGGAATCAGGGTTTCAGTTTTATGCAGCTAAAATCTGGAACAGTCTTTCTGAAGATGTGAGACAGGCCTCTACTCTGACAATGTTCAAATCTAGGCTTAAAACAGCTGTTTAACTGTGCATATGACTGAAAGGATCTGATCTGCACTCTTCTTTTTAAATTTATTTTATAATGATTGTTGATTTTATTTTGTATTTTGATTTTTTAAAGTCATTTTATAATGATTATTGTTGATTCTATTTTGTACTGTGATTTTAATACATTTTTCTTGTTCTGTAAAGCACTTTGAATTGCCTTGTGTATGAATTGTGCTCTACAAATAAACTTGCCTTGCCTTGCCTTACAAACTATTAACCGGGCTGTTTAGCATGATAACCATCTGCTCACACTGGGGCACAGCCTGGTGCTCCATGCAGGGCTGTTTATAGTCACCTTGGGGGCCCGAGGCAGGAGTGACCATGGGGGGCCTCCCGCCCCGCCCAAAAACACCAATGAAGAAATCTTTTATTTTAAATAACAGAAGTCATCAAGAAAACTTTAGATGAAATATAACTTAACGAACACACATGAATGAATGACAAAAACACGATCAAGCAAAAAAAAAAGTAAAAAATAAAAGAGTAAAAAAAAAAAAAAAAGAACAGGCCTTGGCTTGTGCAAATGCACTAATAATGTCCTCCATGTCTAAAGAACGTCTCACATCAGGTTCTATAGACATCAGTGCCTGTCCTGTGAGCCTCTCTCCACACATGGTTGACCTCAAGTAGTTTTTAATCAGTTTTAATGCTGAAAAGCTCCTTTCACCTGAGGCAACAGTCTGTTCCTACCTTCATTTGCAGATGTAAGTTCTTGTTGTTGTTGTTGTTCTATTGATGTGACATCAGGGGTTGGAGAAGAGGACGTGGTATGAGGATGTGATCCAGTCCAGCTGTGGGGGGGGGGGGGGGGGGGGCTGGCATGCTGCTGCTGCATGGAGGCATGTCCTGCTCACCTGAGGCTGCTGGAAAAAAATATTTAGTTTATACAAACCAATAATAATTTAGTTTATATAGAGCTTTTTTATGACATCCTAATACCCACAATGTAAAAACAAGAAAAGACATACTGTAATTTTTTTTACATTTAATTGTGTTATTGCATTAAATCATATAATATCATGACAAAAGGAGGGAAAATCCCTGAAAACACAAAAACAGTTCCTGCCTAAATTTTGTAGAGATCAGTTGTTGTTGTTTTTGCTGCTGCTGTTGTGATCCTCCGAGGTGGGAAAAAAATATGCACAGCGTATTTAGTCAGCTGGCTTTATGTTCATGCTGCAAGAATTGTGTCTGCTCCACACTCAACATGAAGATCTGTTTGAACAGCCAGCTTCACTGTTCCTACTAATATCTTTTATTTATGTATGTGACAATAAGAAAATTCAAGATGATATATGATATCGCCCTCTTCCAAATGCAAATTATTTACTAGTTAGCTTACTGTTAATGACCGACTCTACCGTTTAAATAAGCTCGGCTAAGCTGCAGTGAACATGTCATGTGCAGACAGTTGTGCTTCATGAGGCTACAGACTGGGACAAAGTGCATCATAACTTTTTCTAAAAAGTGTCAGATTATACATGTTTGAACTTACCACTTTTACTGTTTTTCTTTTTTCTTCACCCTCTTGTTTTTTTTTCTTTTTGTGTGTCCAGACCAGACCATGGTCCAGACGGGTACGCTCGCTTCATCTTCAAGGTAAGAGCTGGCGTGGGCAGTCAGGGCCCCATGAGGGGGGTTCCAAACGTTCCACGGCAGTGTGTTTGGATTCTTAATATAAAGAATATAAACATAAATTATATAAAAATAATATTAAAATGAACTATTTAAAATTATTTAAATATAAATTATATAAAATAATATTAAATAAATTATATAAAATAATATAAACATAAATTATACATAAATAATATAAACACAGATTATATAAAAATATTAGAAACAAATTATATAAAATAATATAAACATAAATTATATAAAACAATACAATATGAACTTCAATCCCAAATGGGACACTGCCGCCTCCTCCCAACTTTAGCCATTTCTTCCAAGTTGTTCCAACAACACGTTTCGTATGCACAGAGCACAGCCAGTCAGTGCAGTAAACAGGCACGTCCCAGTACGTCGCTATGATGGTGCCGTACGGCGCTGACAACTGCCGAAAACTGTCGTAAAATTGGTTGGGAAAATGTGTGGGATTAATATAAATCCTAAAGGCTTTGATAACGAAGGACATTTTGTCTTTAATTTTAGTTAGTTTCAGTTAGTTTTGTGAACACAAGATACAGTTTTAGTTTACTTATTGTTTTTGTTTTCTTTTCTAGTTTTTATTAGTTTGAGTTAACTGCAATGTATTTTAAATTTTAGTTTTTAGTTTTAGTTTCATTTTAGTTAATTATTATAACCCTGTTGGAGACATTAGAACTGACAAGAGCATTCATTAATTCATTCTTAATAATCTGGAGATGTCATTGACAGCGTGCTCTCATTTCTAATGACGTTACATAAAAACAGTAACTGCAAGACAATAAGGAAACAGCAGTGGAGTAAAATTCAAAACAGTCACAGACATGAACGTAATGGTTCTTTATCATATTGTTAAACCGTCCTGATAAGTGAACAGAGTTTAATGTTTGCTGCTCAGTGTTCCAGCTGTGGGCTGCACTAAAGCTCAAAGATGATCTGGACTCTTGAACATCGAGCATCAGTCAGGACCAGTTAGGTTTGTGTTCATGTTTAATAGAGAGGTTAGATACTCAGGTAAGAGATACTCTGTCTCTTCTACCTGACAGAGAGGCCAGCCCACTCTGTTATCCAGGCTGCAGTGATGGTTGAACAGCTGTCAACACTAATGAAGCGAAGCCTGCGAGCTAGTTCAGGCAGACAACTCGAGCAGCGCTGCTATTCACATGCCACATGTCACATTCACATATCATATGTCACACTCCTTACATCAATCCTCCAATCACACTCTCCACCTCTCAATTTGGCGGTGTATTTAAACTGGGAGTTTACCCATCTCTCCCTCTGCTCGGCAAACGTTTATGCTGCCAGACGCTGATTTGCTGCGTGTTCTTTCAGCTGCTCTCTCATGCGTTTGTCATCATACCTTTTGCTCCGGTGATCCTGATGTCTCTCGTCGTCTCCGATTCAGTGAGTGAGTCTCAGCGGTCATGGGAGGGCGCTGGGCTTAATCCTGAAACCCCAGATTCAGTCCCTGAAGTTCGCTTTGCAAGTGAATCGGACCCGTTCGTCCTCGCCAGATCTCCCGCACATCCGCAAACAACCTCCGGATGATCCGCGGCGCCGCCTCTTGGAAGAGCTCTACGACCGTAACATCACCGCGCCAGCCGGCTTCAGCCACGAAGACGTTTTCGATTGTTTGATGATCCAGCAGAACTCCAGATTCCTTCCGGGGGGAAGGTAAGCGCCAGGTAAAGCGCACTGCCATCGTCCCTCCTGAGCTGGAGCCCAGCGCTGCCTCCCAAGCAAAACAGCCAGATTCCAGCTTCTCCACAGACGCGTCCTCCCGGTCTGCACAAAGTGAAATCAGCGCTGAACACCATGGAAACAACGCCGCGCCATGTGAGCCACCTGGGTCCCTCTCCTGTCTCCATAGCTACGCCCGACACCTGTGCATCCCAGTTGACGGCATACCGCAAAGGACCCTGGGATTTGCAGTTCCATTCCTGCCACGGGTTCTCAGCTCCAGCCTGCTGCTGCTGCCATTCCTGGTTCTCTAAGGAATCAAATCTGCTCGGGTAATCTCATTCCGTAATCTTTAACATTTGACACAATGATTGAATTATGTCTTCTTCAGGGTATGTTAGATCATCTGCTCGTATCATTATTTTAATCATATTTTATCTATTTTATTCATTCATCTGAGATGTTATGGTTAATCATATACCCTAGTACATAATTATTATTTAAAGTAATTTATGAAAATTTGCTCTAATCTCAACAGGTCATAATATTATTTTGGTGAAGAATCTGTTGTGTGGTTCTGAATTTGCATACAAAGATACAGTACGAGGTGTGAAGACTTTTCAGTAGTTCTAAGTCAGACTCAGTAATATTTATTAATCCCCATTTGGTCGTTTTAGTTGCTCTCATACACACTATAGCAGTGGAAATATCTGATCAAGACATTAGAATAAAGGAGCATTAATTTAACTAAACTAAAACAAAGCAGAGTTAAAATAAAGTACAATAGAATAAATACAACCAATGAAAAGAGAGGGGTTGTAACATGCAGTTCCTTTAAGCAATATCAACTTCCTTATGAAAGAAATAAGTAACAATTAAGTAAAGTGAGACTCTGAATGAGATGGAGGTATAATCAGTATTAACAATTAATAATTTTACATCACAAAGGTAAAGGTAAAGCTAAGGATAGTGATCCAAGAATGTTCAAGTTCCTTACTCTGGCAGAATTTAAAGAGGCCTGTGGTGTTTGGAGACACCATTGTTCAGTAAATCTGCAATGCAGAGAGGAATTTGTCACCTACTTAGTTATAAGTCAGGTCTTTTGGTTCTCTTTTAAGGGAATATGGCTTTTAAAGAGCATAATCAGCATGCTGCTAAAAAGCTGAAGGTTTTACTTGGTTATTATTACAGAAACAAGTCCTGTTTCTCTTTTGTTAAAAAGAGAATTATTGAGTCTAAATTTACCTCTTCTTGATATGCTGATGTTTTATACATGAGTGCCTCTGCTCAGTCTTTAAATGTTGGACAGTGTTTATCATGGAGCTCTGAGAATTATCACAAACTGTGGATTTCTGACTCACTGAACTTATACTCTAAAGTCAGTTGGACTTCCTTAATTGCACGTAGACGTGGGCACTGGTATGTGTTCATTGACAAAGCCATTGTTGATAAAATTGCTGACTATCTGTCCTCCTTATTAATCTTGATGGATGGATTACATAACCTGAGATCATTGAGCTTTATGCAGTTTGTTGTTACCAAAGTCCGAACTGATCTGGGAAAGGGCTTTTAGCTTCTCTGCACCTTCTGCATGGAATAATCTGCAGACTGAATTTAAGCTGCAGAGCTCTGCATCTCTGAATGTTTTAAATCTGCAATGAAAGCTCTGGAATACAGAGTTCTGAATGTCACAGCTTTAGCTGATGGCTTTTATTGTTTTTCTCTCTTCCTTGTACTGTTGAGTCTGTGTTTTGCTGCAGATTTGCTGATCTCAATGGGACCAACCTGGTTAAATAAAGTTTAAAGAAAGAAAGAAAATATATATATATATATATATATATATATATATATATATATATATATATATATATATATATATATACATATATATTTTTCTTTAATTAAATAAATAAAAATAAAATGAAATTAATTAATTAATTTTAAATAAATTAATACATAATATATATAAATACATATATCTATATATCTATATATATATATATCTATATCTATATCTATATCTATATATATATCTATATATCTATATATATATATATATATATGTATATATATATATATATATATATATATATATATATATATATATATATATATATATATATATATATATATATATATATATATATATATATATATATATATATATATATATATATACAGTCATGGAAAAATTATTAGACCACCCTTGTTTTCTTCAATTTCTTGTTCATTCTAATATCTGGTACCACTAAACGTATAATACAATGAACACAACAAAAATGCAGCTGGTCACATAATACTTTATGTCCTATTTGACATTCTTAAGCTTAATTGATTCCCAGGGTATATAAGAGGCCATTTCATGTCACAAGCAGCACTGCACATGCAAAGGCCTAGAGTGGTTTCCTGCTTACATTCAAGCCGTAGCACAACTCAGAAGTTGTCAGCTCTCACATAATGCCTAAAACAAAAGAATTATGTGAAGCCACAAAGGCAGCCATCTTGGCACTGCTGGAAATTGGCATGAGTGAGAGACAGGTAGCAAAAAACTGAAGATCTCCAAGACAGCCGCTCATTACAACAAAAAAAACAAGCTGAACATGGCACTACCAAATTGCTACCTGGCCGTGGCAGGAAACGCCTTTTCTGCCCCACGAGATGACCGTGCACTCATCCGCTCCTGTGTCAGGAATCGCCGCCAGACCTCCAGGGACCTTAAAAATGAGTGGGCACTGTCGAGAAATGTGACTTGTTCAGCAAGGACAGTTCGAACCGACTTGTTGAAGCTGGTTTGAAGTCACACAGAGCACGCAAGAAGCCCTTCATCAATGAAAGGCAGAGGAAGGCCCGGTTACTCTTTGCTCGAGACCACAAGGATTGGACTGTTGATGATTGGGCTAAGGTTCTCTTCAGTGATGAATCCAATTTTGAATTGATGCCCACTCCAGCCAACTTACTGGTTAGGAGGAAGCCTGGAGAAGCTTACAACCCAGACTGTCTTGCCCCTACAGTAAAACATCGGTGTGGATCAGTCATGATCTGGGGTTGTTTCAGTCTGAGTGGAACAGGGCAAATGCAATTGTGTGAAGGCCGAATGAACCAGGTCATGTACAGGACTACCCTTGAAAACAGTCTTCTTCCATCAGCTGGAAAACTCTTTCCTGCCTCGAATGACTGGATTTTCCAACAAGACAATGCCCCTTGCCACACGGCAAGGTCAGTTAAAGCCTGGATGGAGAACCACAACATTCACACCATGCCTTGGCCTGCTCAATCACCAGATCTTAATCCAATTGAAAACCTGTGGAAAATCATCAAACTCAAAATGGAGAACCACAAGCCCAAAAACAAAGAAAATTTGTTTGAATTTGTCCAACAGGAATGGCCTGCTGTGACAGCAGAACAATGTCAGAAGCTGGTGGAGAGCATGCCAAGACGCATGGCTGCAGTCATCAAAAACAATGGTTATGCAATCAAGTATTAACTCTTGTGTGTATCATGTGTTTAAAGCAAACAGAAAAGAAAACATGGAATGCTTAAAAGTAGTGTTTTTGGCGGTACAATGCCATAGCTATTGATGTAAGAATTTAAGTAATTTTGGTTATTATCAAGAAAACCATGGAAAATGAATAGTTCTTAGTTCTTAAATTAAACTCTCATGAGCTATTTTTGTTGTTATCATTATAATTGTCCAAACAAATGTACCTTTAGTTGAGCCAGGCATTAAAATTAACAAGAAATTAAAGAAAACAAGGGTGGTCTAATAATTTTTTCCATGACTGTATATATATATATAAAACCTTTCACTTAATAATAATAATAATAATAATAATAATTATTATTATTATTATTATTATTATTATTATTAATAATAATAATAATAATAATAATAATAATAATAATAATAATAATAATAATAATAATAATAATAATAATAATAATAATAACAATAATAATAATAATAATAATAATATAAATAATTAAATAAATAATAACCCCTGTCTGAAAATCTTCAGTCAGCCCTGCTAGACCCAGAAATAGAGGACAGGCTCCATCAAAAGAAGTTTCAAAGGCTGCATGGTTGGTCCTTTCTCAAAATCCCCCTTCTCTATTTCAGGGTGAGCCCTATGGGGGTCTTGACAAGGAATATTCACTCTAAAATATCTCACATCTCTCAGCTCCTCAGGATACCTCAGTCTGAAGCAAACAGCCTAATTCCACCTGAATCTTTGTCTTTATACTGTGCTTCTGTAGATAACGCTGTGCAATCATTAATCAGCTGGGGCTGGTGCATGGCTGGGGGAAGCAGACAATACAGATGCCTTCAAGTCATTCCACTCCACTCATCTCGGTAGCATCTTTTGGCTGTTTTCTGTTGAGCTGTGGCCTGCCTCCTGGACTCTATTCCCCTCACTCCCTGAGGACTGGTGTAACCATGACAGCATTGCTTCATCTGCGCAGCTCCACACTGGAATCCCTGGCGCGCTGGTCCTTTTCTGCACATCAACGCTAAGGAGACTTCACGAGAAAGTCATCCTGGCTGCTCAAAGCTCATGAGTTCCTGCATTTAATATTTAAAAGATTGCATTCAATTGCTGCATAACTCTGTACTGCAGATCAGGTGGTGTGCTTTCTGCAACGCTAAGGAGACTTCACGAGAAAGTCATCCTGGCTGCTCCAAGCTCATAAGTTCCTGCATTTAGTATTTAAAAATCGTATCCACTTGCTACATAACTCTGTATTGCATATCAGGTGGTGTGCTTTCTGCAACGCTAAGGAGACTTCACGAGAAAGTCATCCTGGCTGATCAAAGCTCATAAGTTCCTGCATTTAGTATTTAAAAATCGTATCCACTTGCTACATAACTCTGTATTGCATATCAGGTGGTGTGCTTTCAGCAACGCTAATGAGACTTCATGAGAAAGTCATCCTGGCTGCTCAAAGCTCATAAGTTCCTGCATTTAATATTGAAAGATTGCATCCAATTGCTGCATAACTCTGTACTGCAGATCAGGTGGTGTGCTGGGGTTAAGTATGTACCAATTCATCATGCTTGCATCTGCATTCTCTAGGTAGTATGTTCCCCTCAGCGGGCGCTGGGGGGGATGGCGACACAGCGGCTGGTGCTTGGGCCCACACAAAGTAGTTCACTAGGTAGTATGTTCCCCTCAGCGGGCGCTGGGGGGGATGGCGACACGGCGGCTGGTGCTTGGGCCCACACATAGTAGTTCACTAGGTAGTATGTTCCCCTCAGCGGGCGCTGGGGGGACTGGCGACACTGCGGCTGGTGCTTGGGCCCACACATAGTAGTTCACTAGGTAGTATGTTCCCCTCAGCGGGCGCTGGGGGGAGTGGCGACACAGCGGCTGGTGCTTGGGCCCACACATAGTAGTTCACTAGGTAGTATATTCTCAGCGGCGCTGGGGGAATGGCGACACAGCTGCTGATGCTTGGGCCCACACATAGTAGTTCACTAGGTAGTATATTCCTCTCAGCGGCGCTGGGGGAATGGCGACACAGCGGCTGATGCTTGGGCCCACACATAGTAGTTCACTAGGTAGTATATTCCTCTCAGCGGGCGCTGGGGGGAATGGCGACACAGCGGCTGATGCTTGGGCCCACACATAGTAGTTCACTAGGTAGTATATTCCTCTCAGCGGGCGCTGGGGGGAATGGCGACACAGCGGCTGGTGCTTGGGCCCACACATAGTAGTTCACTAGGTAGTATATTCCTCTCAGCGGGCGCTGGGGGGAATGGCGACACAGCGGCTGATGCTTGGGCCCACACATAGTAGTTCACTAGGTAGTATATTCCTCTCAGCGGGCGCTGGGGGGAATGGCGACACGGCGGCTGGTGCCTGGGCCCACACATAGTAGTTCACTAGGTAGTATATTCCTCTCACAGCAGGCGCTTGGGGGAATAGCCACACATAGATCTCATCAGCAGCGCCAGGCTCCAACCAGTTAAGTTTTGGGGGTATTCATATGTTTTGCTCATCACTCCTCCATGCCTTCATGTAAACTTTTCTGCAAGGAGTGATGAGACTGGAGCCTGGACGCCAAACCTGTAACATGTATATGCAGCTACAATAAAACAATTGAACGTGAGTTGACTGACTGAAATGAATCTTATGACAGAGTGAGAAACTGAATTCTCTGCAGTTAGTTTCATTCACTATATAGTGCACTACAAAATACCCACAATGCACAGCAAAAGTGAGCGTATGTACCCTATATTGTACTCTCGTATACCACAATGCAATGTGGTCGTGTTTTTCCATAGAAGGAGAAGAGAAGGAAGGCTGTTAGGAGCTGCTTTCATTCGTAAATGTAAAAAACGTTAAAGTATCTTTAACACGTTCGTAGCGTAGCTCTTTAGCGTCTTTTAGCGGCTGTAAACAGCTTCAAAATTATCTACTTATCCTCCCGAGTGCTCGGTTTGTTTACGTGAATTTTGGTGCGTCCACTTCCGTCACAGGAATAACCGGCTCATCAGCTGACGCTACGACGTTTAGATAATTTCAGTGTAGTGTCTGAAATGTCGTTTGGTCATTCTCTATGTAGCTCGCTATTTCATTTACACCACAGAGGGGAGAGAGAGTGAGTGGATGAGTGGATGATTTTGAACACAGCTACTGAGGCTGCGTTTACATGGACACTCCTGACTTAAAGACGAAAAGATTTGTCTTTTGCATTTTAGAATTCTTCTGCGTTCAGACGATGACGCTCGGAGACGAGTTAATCCGCTGTAGTGTGCATTCCTGTTCAGTAGATGGCGGTGTAGGTCTGCAGAGAGGCAGTGCTACTACAACACATGAACGAAGAAGAAAAACTTTAACAAACAACAATGGTGAATAGATGCACAGAGACACAGGAGTTTCAACAAATCTGACTGGATAGTTTTGTCCGGATAACAAACCGAGCACGGTAAGACGCTCACACGTTACGCGGCAGATGGCCGAAGCTGTTGTTGTTCCTGGTATGTGTGCACAGCCTTCATCTGAAAGAGTACTGCACATGCGGTCACGCCGGCATTTCACCCTGAAACGCTCCAATGCGGGTTTACATGGAGCTGCATGGAGAGAGTTTTGGAAACTTTCCACTCTGGAGCCTGTTTTCAAAAGTTTCCGTTTTCCGAGTTTCCATCTAAACGCAATGAAAGCTTATCAGAGGCTCATTATTGAGGATAATGACTCAGCACTCCTGCTCTCAGGTTAATGATCCATCAGACCATAAAGCTCCTCAGGTCAGGGTTAAGGGTCATCTGAAGGCTAACAGGTGAGAGGAGGAGGAGGAGGAGGAGGAAAGGGAGGGGGAGGGGGAGGAAGAGGAAGCTCGGTGGAAATGCTGCTGCACAAACATCAGTGTATCATTCAGTCATTCCATATCCGTTTTCAAATCAAAAATTGGTAAACAAATAACGGCCTATTTTTTTTGCTGTTTTGATTTTGTTTTGAAATTAAAAATAGAATATTAGAGAATGGAATTATCATGGAATTTTTGTTCTATTCGTTTTTGGTTTGTATCATTTTCGATGTGTTGTGACCCGAGAGTTGTTGACTTTTTTATCAGGGGGGCCAGTCTTTAACCGCGCGGATCTTGAAACCTGTTCACAGAGATTTATTGATCTATCCGAGGCATTTGATTCAGTAAACCATGAACTGTTATTCATGAAACTTAGAGCAGCTGGTTTAAGTTCCAAGACTGTTAACTGGTTTAAAAATTATTTTACCAGCCGAACTCAGTGCGTCTATGCAGAGGGCCATAAATCTGAGTGTCCTCCAATCACTAAAGGTGTCCCCCAGGGATCTATTCTGGGACCCATTCTGTTTTCTATTTTTATAAAAGACCTGGGAAAGGACATAAAGGCCAAAATACATCTCTATGCTGATGATACTGTGATCTATACTTATCCAAACTCTATTACAAAAGCGGTGCAAAAGCTTCAGACAGCATTTCAGTCCTGACAAACGACACTATGAAATCTAAAGCTAGATTCAAATGCTCAAAAAACAAAGTTCATAGTCTTCTCAAGAGGTAACTTGCAACAGGTGAATAATTATAATGTTTTTACTTCTTAAAGAAGCTGTATTGAAAATGTGACTTCAGACAAGTACTTAGGTATTTGGATAGACTGCAAACTCTCATTTAATGTACACATCACAAACCTAGTAAAAAAGCTTAAAATGAAGATTGGCTTTTATTTTAGAAATAAATCCTGTTTTACTTTGAATGCCAAGAAAAAACTTGTGGAGGCTACATTTTTGTCTGTGATTGATTATGGTGATATTTTGTATATGCATGCGTCTGCCTCCACACTGCAGACTCTTGATTCAGTGTTTCATGCATCTCTTTACTTCATAACCAACTCAAAATCTCTCCCCCATCACTGTTTTCTTTATGATTTGGTTGGTTGGACTTTGCTAGCAATTTGCAGACAACAACACTGTATTATTTTTATTTATAAAGCAATTCTGGGAAAACTTCCATCTTACTTCTGCTCCTTTCTGTATTAAAGCTCTACTGGGTAAAAGCTACGATCCTCTAACTTGCTGCTCTTCTCTGAACCCAGAGTTTTCACAGACCTGGGAAAACTGTTTTTTCTTTTAATGCACGCTGGTCGTGGAATAATCTTCAAAAACAGCTATAACTGGCTTCAGTGATATCTCTTAATGAATTTAAGAGCATCATTAAGAGTGTGGTGACAGAGGCCTGTGGTTGGTTTTCTTGAAAGCCAAATGTGTTTTTGCTTATTTGTTTTAAACCTGTTGTTTGTGCTGTGTCATTTTCTATGTACTGTGACTCTGTGCGGCTGCTATTTTGGCCAGGTCTCTCTTGTAAAAGAGATTTTTTAATCTCAATGGGACTTCCTGGTTAAATAAAGGTTAAATAAATAAAAAAATAGAGAAGGCGATATACAGTGAGTGACATATAAATCGACCACTATGGCCGCACTAGAACAATACGCCAATCTTATTAAGCAGTTGTTGAAGCTGGTAAGACCCACACAGACATTTCGGAGACGTTGCAGGAGATGGGTGTCCTAAGTGTGACACGCTTCCCCTCTTTAAAAAGCACGTACACGTCCGCCATCCTTGATGAAAACATGAACTAATAATAACTGAAACGTTAGCTATCGTGCTGCTCGATTCACCCGGTAGAGACTGACCGACCTTCCTGAGAAAAAACAAGTCAGCAACTCATCGAAAATGATACAACCCAAAAACGAATACAAAAATCCATGATAATTCCACTCTCTCATATTCTATTTGTAATTTCAAAACAAAATCAAAACAGCAAAAAATAGGCCGTTATTTGTTTTCTGATTTTTGATTTGAAGCAGATATGGAATGAACGAATGATACACTGACACACAAACATGCACTGTAACTGATTTTTTCAGTTCAGTTTTTTTACTTCAGTTCATTTCGGACAAAGAAAACAGTTGAAAATAAAAACAGTCAAATCAAAGGTACATAATACCACAAATGCTCATAAGTACTAAACAAAGCATTCAATATGTCCAAAAAGAAGAAGCAAAAGCTTTTCATGTCCTACGCCCACTTACTCTCCCTCTATATTAACCAAAACATGTTCAGTATATATATATATATGTATATATATTTATATATATATATATATATATATATATATATATATATATATGTATATATACATATATAGATATATAGAGAGAGGGAAAAGAGACGGAAAAGGCTCGATCACCCCAGTGTTTGTACTTTGACCTGGGCACTTCCAGCAGAAGTTGGTTTGATGACCTCAGTGCTCTACCAGGTTCTCGAACAGTTAAAAGCTCAGTTAAGTACACTGGGGCGAGACCATGAAGAGCTTTAAAAACAAACATTAAAATTTTAAAATCAATCCTGTACTGGACGGGAAGCCAGTGAAGTGATTTAAGAACAGGAGTGATGTGCTCTCGTCTTTTAGTGCTGGTTAAAGACGGGCCGCAGAGTTTTGCACAAGCTGGAGGCGACCAAGAGAAGCCTGGGAGACACCAACATAAAGAGCATTACAATAGTCAAGTCTAGAACTTATAAGAGCATGGATGGCCATTTCAAGGTTGTGGTGATTTAAAAACATTTTAACTTTGGCCAGGAGACGAAGCTGGAAAAAACTGGTTTGGACAACACTGTTTATTTGTTTGTCGAATTTAAGTTCTGAGTCGAGAAACACTCCCAGATTTCTGACATTTCGACTGAGTGTTGGAAACAAGGTTCCAAAGCCAGCTGTCCCTGTGTCCCCAAACATGATGTACTCCGTTTTATCATCATTAAGGTGAAGAAAATTCTGGGCCAACCACTGCTTAATTTCTGCAATACATGAAAGCAATGAACTCTGTGCACTTTGGCTGTTTGACTTCACTGGCAGATAAATTTGCAGATCATCTGCATAACAGTGAAAGGAGAGATTGTTCCTCGCTATAATTGACCCAAGAGGCAAAATATATAAAGAAAAAAGGATAGGGCCAAGAATAGACCCCTGTGGTACCCCACAGGAGAGAGGAGCACTTGAGGAGGACAAGTCACCAACCATAACAGAGAAAGTTCTGCCAGATAAGTAGGATCTAAACCACTCCAGTGCCGTACCACGAATGCCAACATAATCACATAGACATGACAGGAGGACTGAATGGTCCACCGTGTCAAAGGCAGCTGAGAGGTCAAGCAACACCAGCACAACAGGAGATTTGGTGTCCACTGCCCGAGCTATATCGTTATGTACTTTCAACAGCGCAGACTCCGTGCTGTGACGAGACCTAAATCCAGACTGGAACTTCTCAAGGATTGAGTTGTTCTCCAGAAATAATTGTAATTGATTAAAAACAACTTTTTCTAAAACCTTTGACAGAAAGGGCAAATGAGAAATAGGTCTAAAGTTAGACATCACTGAGGGATCAAGATTAGGCTTTTTAAGAAGGGGTCTAACCACAGCATGTTTAAAAGAGGCTGGGACGGTTCCTAGTCCAAGGCAACTGTTAATAAGTAAAAGTAGGCTAGGCCCCACAGTATTAAAAACCATTTTCAGCACCTTGGGAGGGACAATGTCCAGTGGGCAATTTGTAGGTTTTAAGGAATTAACAATGTTGCTTAGAGAGGTGAGAGAAACCATCTCAAACTGGTTGAACACAGCAGAGTGAATAGGAGCAACAAGTAAGTCCTTATTAAGATTCAAGTTGCATTTGCTGATGCCTTGTCTGACAGACTCTACTTTGTCAACAAAATAGCAAAGAAACTTCTCACAAGTCGCGATAGTAACATCAGTCAGAGCAGAGGTGCATGGGTTCACAGCAGCATTGATAGTGTTAGATAAAACCCTGGGAGAATGATTGCTGCTAGAAATAATGTCAGAGAGGTACTGAGATTTTGCCTCTCGTACAGCTCTCTGATAATCAGCAAGGGAAACCCTTAACATTTCCAGAGACACATGCAATTTGTCCTTTTTCCATCTGCGTTCGGTCTGCCTGCAGCGTTGCCTGACGGCGCGGGTGGTGTCATTCAACCAGGGATCTGTTCTTGGCTTGGCAGATTTTTGCCTAAAAGGTGCGACCAAATCCAGAATCCCAGTGCAGGTGGAGTGGAAGAAGGAGAGAAAGTCATCGGGACATGGAGGGGTAACCAAGCAATCCCAGGTAAACAGCTGTGAGTCCATGAAAGCAGCTGTAAATTCATCGGCTGTGGAGGAAGTGATGATTCGCCGTTGACAAGATGGAGCAAGAGGTTTGCTCCTTGGTTGGGGGGTTATCAGTTCAAAGATAACAGGGAAATGATCTGAGATAGCAGTCTCAGAGATTTCTTTGAGGGAGACTGAGAGCCCAAGGGAAATTACCAGGTCCAATATGTGCCCACACTGGTGTGTTTTTTGATCCACTGACTGTGTTAAATTAAAATTTGCCAAAATACTTTTGAAGTCAGTGGCAAACTGGTCAGACAGAAAACACACATGAACATTAAAGTTCCCACAAATTAGAAGTTTGTCATATTTTGGCAGAAAGTCTGCCAAAAACTCAGAAAACTCCTGAATAAAGTCTTTATTATATTTCGGAGGTCGATAGACAACAGCGCACAACACGGGACTTGCAAACTCCATCACAAACAGTTGCAGTTCAAAAGAGGAGTATGCATCTGCAGGAAGACGCCGGCATTTAAAACTGTCCTTGAACACAGCAGCAAGACCCCCCCCTCGCCCCGACGCTCGCGGGGAGCTGAAGAAAGAACAGCTGGGTGGGAGGAGCTCAGCGAAGACGCTGTTGTCACCTGGTTTCAACCAGGTTTCAGTTAAAAGGAGAAAATCCAAGGAATGTGATATAAAAAAGTCATTTAAAATGAAAGTCTTATTTACGACGGACCTGGTGTTGATCAGAGCCATGCGAACCAAACTCGGATCCGTCTGTTGGGAGGCACGCTGGACCGGGCGGAGATTCTCCAGGATGCAGCCCCGTCTGCGGATCCTCACGGGCCGGCGGCAAGGAAGTGGGTACCCGGCCTCTGGTACTGCCGGCTGCAGCCACCGGTAAGAGTATTCCGTGGAGCCTCGGATGATGAAGCTGGCGAACTCCCTGGGGACACCAAACGGCGGATGACGAGTGCTGTACGCGGAGGACGAAGCCAGGTGAGCTCTCAGCCGGCATTTTGCTCCACCTCTCTTTCCGCGTCTCCTTCGATGGCTGTTGCGTAGCGACCAAGCCGGGAGACGCCATAGATATGAGGGTATAGACGCCAGCACAGGCGGCGGTGGCGTAGGATGTCCATTAAAGCCATGGATCGGTTGGTTTTCCACAGAATCACGGATTTTTAAAAGATTCAGACGATCATACACCAACAGAGATGACACTTTATGGAAACACAGCGACAGGAACAGGACAAAACACAGCAGAGGCAGCAGAGACAGACGGCCAGCCACACACAACGGCGCCATCTTTCTTGATGTCCGTCAAGAAAGCCACACTTTTATAATAAATATAATAAATTTAGAATCAAAACTCCCAGTGTGGCTGAGAACAGTCTGAGGCCCCATCCACATGAAGACAAACAGAGGTCTAAACAAATACAGTCCTGCTCATCATTATTGGCACCCATGAAGTACACAATGTGACAGTACAGTTTCTTCACAAACCTCTCTAACTTTGCTCTGCATCACTTTATCAGACTCAAACTTGGCAGAAGTAATGTTCACATATTAAGGTTTGTAAATTATACTTCATTAGCTACTATGATCATGCAGTCATATTTAGAATAGGCAGTTTTAATTGCAATCACTTGAAGCCTACAAGGAAAAGAACACCCTACCAACAATTAAGCATGGTGGAGGTTCCATAATGGTTTGGGGCTGCTTTGCTGCATCGGGTACTGGAGGCCTTGACTGTATCACAGGAATCATGAAATCAGAGAATTATCAAGAAATTTTAGAGCGAAATGTCCTACCCAGTGTAAGAACACTTGGTTTGAGTCGAAGATCGTGGGCCCTCCAGCAAGACAAAGACCCAAAGCACACATCCAAAAGCACACAGGAATGGTTGAAAAGGAAAAAAATGGCCTGTTTTAAAATGGCCAGCAATGAGTCCTGATCTCAATCTGATTGAAAATCTTTGGTATGGCTGAAATCTGCCATTGGGGAAAAGAAACCTGCAAATGTTCAAGAGCTTGAACAGTTTGCATAGGAAGAGTGGGAGAAAATACCAGCTGAGAAGAGCAAGAAGCTTATAGATGGCTACAAGAAACATTTGGAGGCTGTCATCAGTGCCAAAGGGTGTGCAACAAAATACTGAAGAGGGGTGCCATTATTGCTGCACATGCTTTTTTCAGTTCTCTCTTTGAAATTACAATATGTAACTTGTAAAAATGTTTTTTTTTGTTAAAGTATTTTGGACCTTCAATTAAAAGATCCTGATGACATAAATTTGGTACATTTCAATTTATTTCTGAAGATATTGTTAAAGCAATGAAAATAAAGAAAGGATGCCAATAATACTGAGCAGGACTGTACATTTTTTTCTGAATCTGTGTATCATCCATATGAAGACGGCGTTTTGGGGGTCTGTAAACGATCAGTTTTGAAACCAGGTTCCAGAGTGTAAAGATTTTGAAATGCCATATACGCAGCTCTGTGATTACTGGCTCTCTGTAACTTTTCAGATACGCTTACGTCATAGTTTCATATCTTCACTGACACGCGACCGACAATGGTGGCATACATGTTGCATATGTGCTGATGAAGCTAGTGACCCTACTATCCCTGTGTCAGCAAAATCTCCTTCTTCTCAATCACCACGGAGTTGAACAAACAATTATCAAGGACACATTACAGCACTTTATGATCACTTTATCACAATCTCTGTTTACAACTTTTGCCACAAGTGCACATGCCCACTGTTTTTTCATCTGTTTCTGCTTGTTTCCGTCAAATCGTTACAGCGCCCCTAGAGTTCTGCCATGTGTTTAACAGCATTTTCATGCGTATGGAGTGCATTCATGTAGACGTACACATTTTCTGAGACGCCTTCGTCTTTATGACAATTTTTTTGGAAACTGTTAAGCGTTTTATAGATGTAGTCACTTTCTTTAATCTCAGGCATGTAGGTTTTTTACATACCTTGACATGTTGACATGCTGCTCCAGGTGTGTTCAAGCATTTAACCCAACTCGTCCCTGTTCATCGTCCCTGGGACTCGTTTCCTGATCTCGATGGCTTCCCTTATCCAGCGCTAATGTTTGTTGTCCTCTGTGAGGATGACTCTGGCCTTGTCCCAGTCCATGAGATGTCCTGGAGCAGCGTCCTGCAGAGGCGAACAGACAGCGGGAAGTGTGACCCTCCTGTCAGAAAATTTGACAGGAGGGTCACACCTCCGTAACACCAGCAGATTTAACATGTCACTCCTATCATCTGGTGACACTTCTGAGGAAGGCGGAAGTTTCTGCTTAAACATGTCAAGGTATGTAAAAAACCTACATTCCTGAGATTAAAGAAAGTGACTACATCTATAAAAAGCTTAACAGTTTCCAAAACGATCGTCATAAAGATGAAGGCGTCTCAGAAAATGTGTACATCTACATGAATGCACCAGGGTGACCTGCAGAGCTCCTTAATTCTTCAGGGAGCTGAAACATTATCAGAAAAGTAGGTCCATGTCTCCATGAGGAGAATCTCCTGCTCCACCACATTCCACAGCTGCTGTACTGGACTGAGATCTGGTGACTGTGGAGCCTCTGGAGTGAATAAACCAGTGTGATGATCTGAGCTCTGGGACATGGAGCTGCTGAGTTTGAACCATGCTTCTCATAGACCTCATACCTGTGTGCTGCTGCTGCTGCTGCTGATGATGAACTCTTTCAGGCTCTAACTTCACCTGCTCTAAGACCTCTGACTCGACCTTTGACCTCTCTCAGCCCCGGCGCTGCAGCTGGCCTCTGCTTGCTGTCAGAGTGAAGTCAGAGATGGAGATCATGTAAGAGCTCGTCTTCACCTCTGAGGGCTGCTGCAGCCTCGTCAGCAGTTTGTCGTCTCGCTCAGGAAGTCACCTCAGTGGTGCCCGGCCTCAGTGGCGCCCGGCCTCAGTGGCGCCCAGCCTCAGCGGCGCCCGGCCTCAGCGGCGTGGAGCAGTGATGTTCTTCTCTTCAGGAAGAAAGAGTTATTCTGACTGTAACTCCCAGAATCCTGAAATCTCCCCCAGAACAGTCAACTTATCTCAGAAATGGGACTTTTTCAAAAGTGTTCAGAGTTTAATCTCAGAATCTCGTCTATAATCCATTCTCAGAACTTGAAGTTTATTTCATCACAGTTTAACCTCTTGTTTATGTTTCTGGGCCCTCCTCTGTTTCCAGACTGTGTGGGTCAATGTGCTGTTTTATTTTTGTCATTAAAAACCTTCATCAGTAAAAGGTCTGGTGGAGAATAATGCTTTCAGATATTTCGTTATTAATTTCGTTTTCTTGATCCTGCCCACAGAAAGAGAGAAGAGCCCTGTGCGAACATGGTGGTTTCAAACAGGAAGTGGTGCTTCTTTAAAAGAGGAAGAGGATGTGAAAGCTCTTGAAGAATGAAGGTTTGTGGATGACCTCCTGTCAGACGAGGCAGACGAGGAGCAGAATGTCTGGACTCAGGAGGACGAGCTGGTCTGCAGTGGTCCTGACGCTGCTGTGTGCAGGTGAGAATGAATAATCCCAGAATGATCATCATCATCATCAAGGCTCATTCACAAGGGGAGCAGGAAATCACAGAAAGGACCGAAATTTTACTGAAGTTTTTTATGCCCTTGTTAGGAAATGTTTTTATTTATGATCTATTTAAAAATATTACCTGCTGTTGGTCAGTTTTCCTGGAAAAGTGGATTATTCTCCTGATCATTACATTTTTAATATTGACTGCATGAATCTGTTTACTTTATAAAAGTCCATTTCAGAGCTCAGGTGAACGTCTCCTGTCTGAATCTCCACAGCTGTAGCTGCTGAGAACATCACTCATCACATCCCCTCCGTCACGGCGAAGGCTAACCTCCAGGTGACCTTGCCCTGCAGAAACGTGACCTCGGACCAGCAGGCCTGTGACGGGACGTCCTGGTTCCTCAGACGGGGGCTCTCTAAAGACGAGGAGCTGGTCAGGCGAGGCAACGTCAGCGCAGCGTGGACGGGAAGAGTCAACGTGACTGCCCGCTGCGCTCTGGTCGTATTGCAGGTCGGATTTGAAAGCGCTGGTCGTTACACCTGCAGACAGGTGACCTCTGGAGGTCAGCGGGGTCAGGAGGCTCATGTTCACCTGTCTGTCATCCACAGTGAGTGCAGCCTCAGATTAATTCAACTTTAAAACAGGAACAGCTCAAGTGTCTGATGCTGTTTACATCACTGTGGCTCGTTAACCAGGAAACTGAGACATGTAATATAATCCCTAAAATATAATGTTAATAATAATAATATTAGGGGTGCTGGTTTGGCGGAGTGGTTAGCAACCAGGCACCCCATGTACTTACTTCTGCCGGTCCAGGTTCGAATCCCGCCTGTGACCAGTTTGCAGAGTGTCTTCCCCTACTCTCTCTCCCCCTTTCACAAGCCTATCCACTGTCTCTTTCCTATCATTAAAGGCACAAAAATGCCCCAAAAAAAAAAAAATAAAATAATAATAATAATAATATTGATAATAATAATTTAACTGATAAATCATCAACTTGTGTTCTGTACATGAAAACATTAAGTGCTCATTACGTTTGAACTCCCTGAAATCATCTTAACAGGCCAATGAATAATAATAATAATAACAATCTTCTTCTGTCGTTTGTCCTCAGACCTCCAGCTCTGTTGCAGCAAGCCAGCCCAGTGTGTCACTGTCTAGGTCTATTAAGCCACGATCTCCATTTGGTGGCCAGTATATGGGGCAGCTGGTAGTAACATGCTCCACAGTCTGTGGTGTAACCCTGCATTTGCAGTGGGCACTCTCTGTGAGACCCCACTTCTGCATTGCTGCACCAAAGCATCCCACACCTGTCCTCAAGCGATTGAGGGTTGTCCACTCCTTACGGGGGAGATCCTGGCCAGGAATATCTGTTGGGTCCTCAATGAATAGGTGAAGCCATGATGGTACTGCTGCCTTCCACTGGTCCCTCCATTTTGCCTTCATCCAGGAAGCCTTGGAAGTCCCTGCTGGTGTTGTTTGGAGCAGTTCCCAGGCGTATGTGGCAACGGGGTGCCGGGACTTGAAGCGTGTCCACGTTGTGTCTCTGTGGCAACCTTGTGGAGGAGGTGGGATTCACACTGCTGAGCCTTCCGAGTGAGAGCAAGCATGGCTGCTTCTCATCTGACCTCTGCTGGAGCGATTCCAGCGAGGACAGGCAGTTGGTTGGTTGGAGTGGCTCGTAGGCATCTGGAGACAGTCCGTAGGGCAGTGTTGAGGGCAACATCCAGCTTCTTAACGTGAGGGCAGGGGCTCCAGATTGGGGCACAGTACTCAGCGGAGGGGAACGCCAGGGCCTCAGTGGAAATGTGCGGTACCTTGATGGTGGCTCACCACGTGGTACCGGCTAGGCGCCGTATCAGAGCGGCAGGAGTGGTGGTCTTTCCTTTGACACTGTCCAGATATTGTTTAAAAAACAGGTTCCGGTCCAGCTTCACTCCAAGGTATGTTGGGGAGGACTGGGACTGTAGCTGGAAATTATCAACCATGATGTTGATATTGCGGTTGGCTTCCTTGTTGTACAGGTGGAACATTGTTGACACAGTCTTTTCGACACTGAGCTTGAGGCGCCAGTCCTTCAACTATGAGGGCAGGATGTTCATGTCCTCAGAAAGGCCCTCCTCTACTGCTTCCCAAGATGGCTAGGTCATCTGCGTAGCCGTACTTCCGTGATGTTGTTTCGGGTAGGTTGTAGATGTAGATGTTGAACAAGAGTGGTGCTAGGACTGAACCCTGCGGGACACCGTTCCTGGGCTTTCTCACCCAACTGCTTTGGCTGTTGCTGGTGTGGAGCCGAAAGCTGCGGTTGCTCAGCATGTTCATGATGAAGCTCACCATGAAGCTCTGGGATGGTCTCCAGAATCTTCATCTGGAGCCCACACAGCCAGACAGTGTTGTAAGCAGCTGTGAGGTCCAGGAAGACAGCACCAGCCTTCTCTCCTACCTGGAAGTTTTCTTTTATGTCGTGGCACAGAAGGGTCACCTGGACTGTTGTTGAAGCCAGCTTGTTCTTTGGGCAGATGGGGGTCGATGACTGGGGTGAGGCGTGCCAGGATGAGGTGTTCCAGGAGTTTAAAGGGTACACACAGGAGGTAGATGGGCCGGTATCCCTTAGGGTCATCAATCGGCTTGTTTGGCTTCGGCAGGCCATCACCTTGGCGCCAGATCTTTGGCAGCTGTGAGTACTGGAGACATGCAGAGAGGAAGGAACAGAGCCAGTCAGTTGCCTTCTTGCCTTGATGTTTTAAGTACTCCGGGTGGACGCCGTCTAAGCCTGGTGTCTTGCCATTTAGGCGCTGCATGGCCAGATCCATCTCTTGCGCCATGAAGTTGATCGACAAGTTGTGTTGCATCCTGGGGCCCTGAGCAGCTCGTGGACTCTTGCTGATGTTTTTCTAGTGAAGTCCTTGTCTGCATTGGTGAAGTGGCCATTACTCAGCAGGAGCGATGCGATGGAAATTGCAGTGATGGGGCATTGTGCCAGAGCTGTTGACCTTCCTGTCACTTTGTTCAGAGTCTGCCACCCCCATCGGCTTGAGTGTGTGAAGTTGATTGACTCCACAGTTTCAATCCAGCATTGCCTACGCTTCTCGTTCAACCTGCACAATAGGTCATCTGCTGCTTTGTCCCTGCCTACAGTGGTTTGTGATTCTAAATGGGCATGAAGAAGGTGTTCGCATTCTTCGTCCCAGCAGGGAATGTGGGCTTTGCGTACATTGCGAGGGATGTTTTTCTTCATGGCCAGCAGCATATTACAGTACGAGTCGTAGGCATCGTTCAGCTTGGTAGGGCATGGGTGTGGTAGATCAGGAGCTGCCATGTTCAGTTGTTTAATCAAGCCTGCGCAGTTAGCTTTTCAGAAGTTCCACCTCTTGACATCTCTCCCTGGCACAGGCTGGACCAACGATGGAATGGTGCTGAGTGACGGTCGATGGTATGAATGAGGAAACATGTCCAGGATCCGAATCACAGGGAGGGACTGGTTGTTATGGCATTTTGCAAATGCCAGGTCTGGATTGGTGGTGCTGTTCCATCATGCAGAGAAGAATGTGCATGGCTCTTTTGGATCGTACAGGAGTGTGGCATCTAAAGTGGAGGCCCAGTCTACCAGGAAGTCGCCATCAGCATTGGTATTGCTGTAACCCCGGTCTGTATGGTGGCTATTGAAGTCACTAGTGTACACGACAGGGGCTGGGACATCTGGCAGGGATGATGGGATCAGTCTGCTGGGTGGTGGTTTGTAGGTGTTGACGATAGTGGTGTCATGTACTTTAGTGGCAATCCATTCAATCTCTGCGCCCTCTGGTGATTGTCCGGTGGCTGACCAAGCCATGTCTTTGTGGACAAATGTGGCAATGCCATGGTGTTTATTGGCAGTGTGGCCGGCTAAAATGAACCCAGAGACCCTCAGGATGTTCTTGTTTTCCTGGTGTGTCTCCTGCAGGGAGATCACTGTCACACTGTTTTTGCTGGCTACTTGTTCAAGAATGTTGATCTTGGCAGTGGTGAGACCTTCGACGTTGAGCCGGAGAAGTGCTCGCGCCGGGAGTGTGGTCGGTGGACGTTGTGAAGACATTAGTTTCGCTTAAGAGCATGCAACCTTGTAACTACTCTTTGCCTACTTGCAGGGGAGGCCAGGCGGAGGCTGTCTTCTTCTCCCCCATAATAGTAATTTAAAAAATCTCTCTATATATTTTTAATAATTAAAAAAATAATAATAATAACAACAACCTTTTTTGAGTTGAACTTTTAAAAACAGATTCACAAAGTGCATTGACATGCAGACAGGAACACAGACAGAGCCCGAGAGCTGAAGGACAACAACAGTTTTTATTAAGTCCATCTTATTAAAGAGGACATATCATGCTTGTTTCTCCTTTTCACTATGCCAGACTAGGATGCCTGTAAAGCATTTCTGTCCTCAGTACAAGTCATTTAGTTCCTTCATTGCCCCACAATTGCGTTCTCAAAATCCTCATTTTAGGCCATTATCAAGCTCTCGTTGAAAC
Organism: Scarus forsteni; assembly: GCA_036419115.1. Taxonomy (NCBI): domain Eukaryota; kingdom Metazoa; phylum Chordata; class Actinopteri; order Labriformes; family Labridae; genus Scarus; species Scarus forsteni. Next base: position 4,703,816 of record JAZDUH010000283.1, read on the forward strand.
ACTCGGATCTCAGGCTGACCTACAGTAACCTCGCAACGTCACAGCCCTTTGTGCTCTGATTGGTCAGTTCTATCGGGGGTAGAGCCAGCCTGTCCTTCTTCTTCTACTGTATTTTCCAGCAGGCTCAATGCAGCGACCGTGTATTGAGTCCCCCTACAGGCCAGAGCTGGTAATGAGTGAGTGTGAGCTAGGGAGCTTTATACGGCTGCTGCTGGACGGATGTGTTCCTCGGTGACGGTTTTGTGGCTGATGGACATCACAGAGGAGGAAGTGTTTTATCAGATTACTCCAATAAAAAGAAAGGTACCTTGTGTCGTCACAACGATTTAAATCTCGCAGACATTTCACAATGACCTATTTTCAGAGGCATCAAATCTCGTTCTAGGATATCAGAAAAATACAATATCTCATTTTTTGAAAATTAAGGGGGTGTAAGGTCTTGTTTTCAAATTTATTACATTATACGTAAGTATTATATCATGCATCAGCATGATATGTCTCCTTTAAACATTATAATCTGACAGAGAAGGAGCTCATGTCCTCCACCTGTCTGTAAAGGTCAGGGGATTTCAGACCTTGAGGTCAAGACACTTTATTTACCAACATGTTTGAGATACCAAAGAAAAGTCCTCAGTGCACCTTTAACAAAGCTGCAGAGAAAATCACATCAACAAAACAACTTCTAATATTGTGATTATAGGTTTGTTTCACAAATTAACTTCAACATTGTCTTCATAACATTGTTTAGTCCAGAGGTTTATTCAGTCTTATTTTTCCTGTGATGTTTCTGAAGACAAAGTCATTTTCACGTCCATAAACACAGGAAGCTGTCAGTGTTTGTGTTCTTCTGTAGCTAACGTCTCTGCTTCCTCCTGCAGTATTTGGATCTGGAAGCCGAACATCGTCCATGATAGACTTCTCATGTGAGTGCTTCGTGGACACGTCCTCGTCCTCAGAGTGTTGGCACTCGGTGCGGTGGATCTATCGAGGTCGTTTCAACAACACAGAGGGTCGTCGTCGCGGCTGCTCCTCTGGGATAACGCTCAGAGCTTCACGGGCTAACCACTCGTCTGATGTTGAGTTTGAAGAGGAGGTAAAACAGTTTTTTGAAGATTTAGAGTCTCTGACGTGTGAGGTGACGGATCATAAAAGCGGACAAACGCTGCTGTGTGACTCCGGCACCGACGCGGAGTGTGAGAGCACAGGTAAGCCTCCTGAACTCACCTGTTTGAAGAGTCAATGGAGCTCAGGCTGATTCTGTTTCACTTCCACAGAGTCAAGGAGAGCCAATCAGACGTCTGCAGAGGACGACCCTCACGCCACAGCAGGTCAGAATGAAATGATGTGATTGGTTTAAAGCTTTGGTTTTTTACATCAGGAGACCAAACAGCTGATGAACGAAAAGACGATTCATGACTTAAAGCTGTGGTCTACGATTTGAAACCGCAGCCTGCCCCCCCTTCCCTCACCTCTCCCCTCAGTGTTCCAAGATCCCGCCCCCAGCTCATGTCGCCTCATAAAGCCCCCTCGGACAGAGCTACGAGCGACTAGCACAATATATCAGCCGCAAACTCAATCAAAAACAGCTCAGCTCAACTGAAAGTATCAAACACGACAGACATCTCCCTTATAACACACAGCAGTAGCCATTTCAATTGGACCGGTGGCAATGCGGGTCTGGCGCCGCCAGAGCAGAGCCGAGTGTGGGGGAGGATTTATCTTTCTCAGCCTGTCCTCCACAGCTCAGCTTACAGTGCAAACGATTAGCGGCTAACAGGCTAACCCGCTCCCCTGCAAGTTATTAGCCCGTACAGGCACAAACTAACCAGAGTTATTCAGCAGACATCTCCCACTGTAGTAAACAAAGCCATTACCTGATCAACCAGGGGCGAAACGGCCGATGCTGAAGGTCTGCGGCCGGCTGGGGCTATTCGGTAGCCGATAGGCCGCTGACAGGCCTCAACCCAGCGGGCAGAGCTCCGTTGGGCCCAGCAGAGGGAGGCGGCCGGTCTCGGCGCTAGGCTTTTCCGGCTCCATGATAGTTCAGTAGCTAACGCTGCTAGCTGCTCACCGGAGGTAGAGGGGAGGAGACGGGACCATGACGCACTACGCATCGCATGACGCTGCGTAGTGAGAGAGACAGGGGATTGGATGGACTCATGGACCAACTCATGGACCAATTAATAGTCGCAGGTTCTTAGGATTGATTGGTCAGCTAGTATGCAGCTTTTCAGCGGATATACTGAATGGATTTTTTTCGTTCTTTTTGGTCTTTATACTGTGTAGATAGGACCATAGGACCATAACAGCCTTATAAACGGTGTTATTAATATGTACAAAGCTTCCAAATCGTAGACCATAGCTTTAAAGGTGTAGTCAGCGATGTGGGAGAAAACGAGTGAAGAGGTTGTTTATAAATGAATTTAGACTCGCCTCTCCCTTCACACCTCACCCCTGGCTCCACCCCCGAAAGCTGATGGACGTGTATCGCGTAGCTGACATAGCTAAGGTAACCCCGACTCGTCAGACAACTCGACTGCCATTATTGATAACATCACAACAACAGAACATTCTGTCAGATTAGACAATAAGATGAATGCCCGACAGCTGTTACTGTTATGTGAAGCACCACAAAGCTAATGTTGCTAAACTATCCAGCAGACAGACGGCGACATCTGCGTCTGTTTTCAGGTCTTTAAATTTGTGGAGTTCCCTCCACCGTCAGAAATCAACACCAATGTTGACCCGGGTCTTCGCTCTTTCATGGTCATAGCCCTTCTTTTTCACTTTTCACTCCTCTGACCTTTTTCTTTTGGGCTGTTTTTCAGCCATTGCTACTGCACCTATTGTATCTCTCTCTTACGCTAACTGTGCACGCTACGCATCCTCCTACTCCCCCTCCCCCCTCTGTCTGATCTGCACATGAGTATGATCGCCCCCTGGATGTGGGGGGGTGTACTCTGTTTTGGTAACTCGGCCCGAGCCACAGTATTTACCTGCTGAAATTCAGAGCCAAGGCTGTGTATTGAAATCAGACTTTTTTTCAACATGCTGTCAGTGGGGACGTCTTGTGGATGGAGAGGAGAAATACGGTGATTTTTACAAGTAGTGCATTAGATTAGAAGATTAGAAGATCGCCGACTACACCTTTAAAGCTGAAATGCACTTTGTATGAACTTAAATCTTCAGCACTGTGAGTCAGGCTAGCGTGGTCGTCTCTTGTCTGTTTGCAGATGTTCCTCGTCCTTTCCCCGGTCAGATCAGGTTCATCGTGGTGTCCGTTGGGTTGGCAGTGCTCATAATAACCACCGTGACGGTCGTGATGTGGACCAGGACCACAGGTGAGCCCCTGGTGAAGCTTCTGTTCTGGATTTACTCTGCTGGAGCTAAAGTTGACATGAACAATGATGTTAAAACCCTCAAAAAGAGACGATGAAGGCTTGAGGCAGGATTCAGGGTCTTTAATAGAGGCCAAAAGTCGATACACAAAATCAGGCAAAAGATCAGGGCTGAGGTTTCCAAAACGTGAGACAAAAGACGTGGTCCGAGAGTAAAGGGGTTCCAAAAAAAGTGACTGTGACAGGGAGAATAATAATGCCTAGAAAGAAACCTACAGAGCTAACAAACCAACACAAGACAAAGGGAGACAGGAGGTTAAATACAAGAGGTAATGAGGCACAGCTGGGGAGGGCCAATCAGGCAGCAGGGGTGTAGCAGCGAGTTTAAAAGTGAGGGTGTTCTTTAAGTCAGATTTTTGTTTTTATGATGAAATTGAATGTATTTTTGCTTTTCATTAGAATAATATGCAAGTAAAATAGCATTAAGTATCAAAATGCACATTGATGTACCAGTCACTCCATGCTAACATCCTTCTACACTTTTCTCATACCATTATTGTTAAATTATGCTGTGATTTGACCCTTTCATGCATGGTGGTTACTACAGTAGACAAACATTTAGAATAAATAAATTTACCCTTTAGGTTGTAGTAGCATGTCCAGCTACTTGGTGGAAAATTCCCAAAACTGTGTCTCAAATTTCATAAAAATATCATATTTACTTTTTTTCCCATATTGAGATATTGCATCATAAATCTAAAACAGCCAACAAAGGATAAATTTAGTGTTCTTTCTTTATTCAGATATTGCATAATTTTGTATTTATTTTAAATTTTGGTGTAAGTCAAAGGTAAATAGTTTGATTACTGCAAACATATATATATATATATATATATATATATATATATATATATATATATATATATATATACATATATATATATATAGATATATATATATAGATATATATAGATATAGATATATAATTCAGTTTTTTTTAATTTCCTCCTAATAAATGTTTTCCAAGATGTGTTGGTGGATCCTCATCAAGTTCCACTAAATTACTTTGATGGACAGATGTATAACTCTCACAAAAATAACATAAAAAACACCACGACTTTCAACTTGTTGAAAGTAAAAATTAAAATAATAAAATATGTCTTTGAGATTTAATAATTCTTGCATGAAAAGGCTTAGTCTTTTTTTATATAGTATAGCACTAACTATGTCCATGACTCATATCCAATGATATTTGTGGGTGATACTTTAAAGAATACATTTTTACACTTTTACATTGTGTCTTAAATCAGTCAACTTCAAATCAGTGTCAGAAAAAGTAAACAAAACTTTTAGCAAGCTTTTTTTTTTTCTGTGAAAGTGTGGGTGTTGAGACACCCATGCAAGAGAGAAATGTATCATAATAAAACAGGAAGTAACACAAGCACACGAACCAACAAGACCAACATAAAACAGAAAAACAAATGGGCAACTTGACAACAAAAAACAGTGATCATGACAAAAGTCTCTTTGGTCTCCACAGGAAACCAAACCCAGAAGAACGTCCACGCCGTGAGTTCACATCACACATTCAGTCCTCGGGTTGATCTGGGACTCGTTCAGGAGTCTTTATAATTCAGAACGAGTCCTGAGGCTGCTGCAGAGGAAACTGGATGACTGAATGAGTGAATGTTTATTTCAAACTTAAATGGAAAGACGTACATATGCATATATTTAAACAATTCCAACAAAATAAAATATGAAGGTAAGCAAAGGCAAAAAGCTTTTACAGCATTTTTATACTACCATTAATCTGCAAAAAAAGATTCAGTTCAAAAAGGGGAAAAGTAACAAACTTACAGTCCTGCTCAGTATTATGGGCACCCCTTCATTATTTTCATTACTTTAACAATATCTTTAGAAATAAATTGAAATGTACCAAATTTATGTCATCAGGATCTTTTAATTGAAGGTCCAAAATACTCTAAAAAAAACATTTTTTACAAGTTACATATTGTAATTTTAAAGAGGGAACTGAAATAAAGCATGTGCAGCAATAATGGCACCCCTCTTCAGTATTTTGTTGCACACCCTTTGGCACTGATGACAGCCTCCAAATGTTTCTTGTAGCCATCTATAAGCTTCTTGCTCTTCTCAGCTGGTATTTTCTCCCACTCTTCCTATGCAAACTGTTCAAGCTCTTGAACATTTGCAGGTTTCTTTTCCTCAATGGCAGATTTCAGCTCAAACCAAAGATTTTCAATCAGATTGAGATCAGGACTCATTGCTGGCCATTTTAAAACAGGCCGTTTTTTCCTTTTCATCCATTCCTGTGTGCTTTTGGATGTGTGCTTTGGGTCTTTGTCTTGCTGGAGGGCCCACGATCTTCAACTCAAACCAAGTGTTCTTACACTGGGTCGGACATTTGGCTCTAAAATTTCTTGATAATTCTCTGATTTCATGATTCCTGTGATACGGTCAAGGCCTCCAGTACCTGATGCAGCAAAGCAGCCCCAAACCATTATGAAACCTCCACCATGCTTAATTGTTGGTAGGGTGTTCTTTTCCTTGTAGACTTCAAGTGATTGCAATTAAAACTGCCTATTCTAAATATGACTGCATGATCATAGTAGCTAATGAAGTATAATTTACAAATCTTAATATGTGAAAATTACTTCTGCCAAGTTTGAGTCTGATAAAGTGATGCAGAGCAAAGTTAGAGAGGTTTGTGAAGAAACTGTACTGTCACATTGTGTACTTAAACTACATGGGTGCCAATAATGATGAGTAGGACTGTATTTAGTCCAACCCATTATTCCTTTTCTAAATGTCTTATTTCCACTCTTCAGGTCATAGACTATAATATATTTATTATTCAGACAAATAAGAACAAAAACAACACATTTCAAACAAAGACGATAATGACACATCTCTGGGTATACACACCCATGAGTCACTTTTAACCCTTTAACTACCAGCTCAACTGTTTGGCAGAGGTCAGCCATAAATTCAGTGACTTTTATTTTTTTCAAAAACAGAACAAATCAAATCATTGGTGCTGTTAACCTCTCATAGAACAGAAAAAACTACAAATGATCCAAAAAACAGATATTTTCCTGATGTGGGATTTGAAGGTTTGAAAAGAGCTGAAAACATGATGACATAAAAATAAACAAAATCAAACTCAACGAGAAAAGGCAGAACATTTTGTAAGTAAAGAAACAATCAAAAATAACTTTAAATTGTTTATGATACGTTTGGCTGAAACACAATAAAGATGTCAATGTCAGCTTTATTTCTATAGCACATTTAAACAGCCAGCAGCCTACTAAAGTGCTTCACAGTAAAAAAGACAGACATGATAAAAACAATAAAACGATAAAACCAATAAAAGTAATAAGAACAGGGACAGTACAGTAAAAATATGTACACTGCCCAGTAAAACCAATAAAAGTTCCAAATAAAAGTGTCTATACTCCACCAAAGGCCAAGGTGAACAAGTACGTCTGTAGCTGTGTTTTAAAGGTAGTGAGGCTGTTAGCAGTCCGCACATTTACAGGTAGTGCGTTCCACAGTTTGGGTGCCACAACAGAGAAGGCTCCATCTAATTTGGTTTTAGAGAGGATCGAGGAACCCCAATGACCATCTGGCTTTCTGAGGAGAACAGATAATATATACATACAATACCCAAAACCAGTGAAGTTGGCACGTTGTGTAAATCATAAATAAAAACAGAATACAATGATTTGCAAATTCTTTTCAACTTATATTCAATTGAATACACAGCAAAGACAAGATATTTAATGTTCGAACTGAGAAACTTTATTTTCTTTTGCAAATAATCATCAACTTAGAATTTAATGGCAGCAACACGTTGCAAAAAAGTTGTCACAGGGTCATTTTTACCACTGTGTTACATCGCCTTTCCTTTTAACAACACTCAGTAAACGTTTGGGAACTGAGGAGACCAATTTTGAAGCTTTTCAGGTGGAATTCTTTCCCATTCTTGCTTGATGTACAGCTTAAGTTGTTCAACAGTCCGGGTCTCCGTTGTTGTATTTTACGCTTCATAATGCTCCACACATTTTCAATGGGGGACAGGTCTGGACTACAGGCAGGCCAGTCTAGTACCTGCACTCTTTTACTACGAAGCCACGCTGTTGTAACATGTGCAGAATGTGGCTTGGCATTGTCTTGCTGAAATAAGCAGGGGCGTCCATGAAAAAGACATTGCTTGGATGGCAACATATGTTGCTCCAAAACCTGTATGTACCTTTCAGCATTAATGGTGCCTTCACAGATGTGTAAGTTACCCATGCCTTGGGCACTAATACACCCCCATACCATCACAGATGCTGGCTTTTGAACTTTGTGCCTATAACAGTCCGGATGGTTCTTTTCCTCTTTGGTCCAGAGGACACGAAGACCTCAGTTTCCAAAACCAATTGTAAATGTGGACTGGTCAGACCACAGAACACTTTTCCACTTTGCATCAGTCCATCTTAGATGAGCTCGGCCCAGTGAAGCCGGTGGTGTTTCTGGGTGTTGTTGATAAATGGCTTTGGCTTTGCATAGTAGAGTTTTAACTTGCACTTACAGATGTAGACGAACTGTAGTTACTGACAGTGGTTTTCTGAAGTGTTCCTGAGCCCATGTGGTGATATCCTTTACACAGTGATGCCAGTTTTTGATGCAGTACCGCCTGAGGGATCGAAGGTCACGGGCATTCATTGTTGGTTTTGGGCCTTGCCGCTTACCTGCAGTAATTTCTCCAGATTCTCTGAACCTTTTGATGATATTACGGACCGTAGATGATGAAATCCCTAAATTCCTTGCAATAGCTGGTTGAGAAATGTTGTTCTTAAACTGTTGGACAATTTGCTCACGCATTTGTTCACAAAGTGGTGACCCTCGCCCCATCCTTGTTTGTGAATGACTGAGCATTTCAGGGAAGCTGCTTTTATACCCAATCATGGCACCCACCTGTTCCCAATTAGCCTGTTCACCTGTGGGATGTTCCAAATAAGTGTTTGATGAGCATTCCTCAACTTTCTCAGTCTTTTTTGACACTTGTGCAGCTTTTTTGAAACATGTTGCAGACATCAAATTCCAAATGAGCTAATATTTGCAAAAAATAACAAAGTTTACCAGTTCAAACATTAAGTATCTTGTCTTTGCTGTGTATTCAATTGAATATAAGTTGAAAAGGATTTGCAAATCATTGTATTCTGTTTTTATTTACCATTTACACAACATGGTAACTTTACTGGTTTGGGGTTTTGTATATATAGATCATTAAATCAGTAAATGGTTAAGTATTTAAAATAAAAATGTAATAAAAGTTATGATAGCTATTGCTTTTTATACCTTAAAATCCCAAACAAAGTGAATCTGCTCCTTTGGTTTGTTTGTAGCTTTTTAGGTATCCTAAAACATTGACAGAAACAAAAAATTATGTGTTCTGATTTTTTACACATTAACTGTCCTGAATTTATCGACCTCGGGCCAAACAGTGGAGTAGGGAGTTAAAGGGTTAAAGATGAATTTAAACCTTCCTGTTGTTTTACATGACTTCAGTTCATCTCTGTAGCTCCTTCAGCTGAGACACAGGCAAGCTTCAGATTTGTTTTTTTAACATGAAACTTCCTCGGACGTCCTGGGCAGAGCTTTAGTTTGACCTTGAAGGCAGTCCTCGCTCTTTTTTAGGAACAACATGATGGAGGTGAAGCTTCAGTGGTCTACGAGAACTTCAGAGAGCAGGACGTCCCGGTCAGGATCCAGAGAGAGACGAGGTCCGGATCAGGATCAGTGTGAAAGAGAAAACGATGAGGAAACAGCCTCTCTGACAGGACGTCCTCTTAAAGCGACCACGCAGGCGAAATGCAGACTTCAGTGCTTTAACCCTTTCATGATGTCAACTATTCACAGATATTTGCATCGTGTCCACTACTATGGACTAATATTTGGGATAAATTTTATACCCTTTATGTTGCAAAACCATGTCCAACTACCAGGTGGGAAATTCCCAAAGCCCTCTGGAGTTACATAAAAAATATTTTTATTGCACATTTTGATCATATTATGTCGAGATATCGCTTTATAAATTCAAAATAGTGGATGAACAGCAAATTGTGTAGTATGCCTGTTTTCAGATTTCACATAATAGTGTATTTTTTATTTTAAATTTTGGTGTAATATACTAGTGGATGGTTTGATTAAACAACAACAATACGTTCACTTCAGACACTTTTATTTACTTTCAATTTCTACACAGTTACTGTACATACAATGATGCGTGGTCCACTGTACTGGATGGATACATAATTCCATCAAAATGTAACACTGAAAAAGTGACGAGGATTTGTAACTTGTTTGAAAATAAAAATTGTTTTTTAAATGTTCATTTGGATTTGATAATTCATTCATGAAAGGGTTAAAGCTGTGAGGAGTTTCTAAATAATAACAAAAAGTCTCACTTTTAGATATATGCCTGATGGAAATACACACTTTAAGATGAGTTTATAGCATCTAAATAGGTTATCTATAAATGCTATTCCTTAGCTTCACGGTCGGGTTGGACAGGGCTGGACTGGCCTGGATACTCAACTTCAGGAACAAGACAATTAAAACTAGAGCAAATTTATATTATTCAGACACGTCTTAGAGCACCGGGCTGTAAGTAGCCATATATAGGCAGCTACAAAACTACGATACTAAGTTTTCCAAAAATGGCTTGTTGTCACACATCAAAAACTACCGCTACGTAACTAGAAAGAGATACATTACCTCGTGGCTTTGCATCCTGTAAGTTGTTGAAAAAAGAAGTTGTAAAGCAATGCAGAGTTCTGAGGAAGGTCTGAGCTGCATTCATTAGCATCACAACAAACACACACTTGCATTCCCAAACTCCTCTCCTAAGTTTCATAAAAATATTGTCTTTACACATTTTAACCGTATCGAGGTATTGCATTATGAATCCAAATTTTCTGACCAAGGGCAAACTGGGTTTTATACCTGTGTCCAGCTTTGACATCATGTTGTATTTTTATTTTAAATTTTGGTGTAACTCACAGGGGAATAGTTTTATTAAACAGCAACAATTCATCCTCTTCAGATTTTGCTTTTTCTTTTATTTACTCTCAGTAAGTGTTTGTCAAAGACGTATTTGTGAATCTTTAAATTACCGTTTATTAGGGGTGTAACGAAATGGTCAACTCACGAAACGATACGAAATACTCACGATACGAAATAAAGATGAAGGAAAATCCCCAACAGTAGGAAGTTGTGAAAAAATCTCATTTCCTTTATTTTCTTCCTAATGCAGACATACAAAAATATTGCTGCATCAGTACAAAATAAATGCTCTTTGAAAAAAAAATAAATTTTAGTTTTTCCTCTTATTTAGACTACAATGCAAATACAAAGATAAAATCTCAATAAAAAGTGCTTTGTTGTTGTAACAATCAGGATAAGTACATTCTTGAATGAAAAGGAAAACAAATAGCAGTCCTCAGAGCTGCAGTTTAGACCTATAAATGTCTGAACTGTGAACTATAATATTTAGCCTATAACAGTGCATATACTTCTGATCTTCAAGTATGATCAAATTCTGTCAACTCAACAGTAGATGAAAAAATCAAATATTGTTTTTTTATGCAGACTTACACAAACATAGTGGAGCAGTTCTCCTGTTTGTTATATGTTCAATGTGGATTTTAATGTTTCCTATGAATTGATGGTCAGTGAATGGAGCAGGAGGGCGGGGCCAGCAGGTCAGAGTTCAGAGGGGAGAGTTAGTGTATGTGTTAGCGAGGAGGGAGAGAGCCGTGCTGGAGGTGTAGAGATTACTTCTCACTGTTTTGTTCGGGAATTAAAATTGAAGTTGGCGTGGTCACAGCCCACAGTGACTGTTAAATAAAAGCAGGTATTCGCAAGCTGCAGGTGGTTGTTCTCGCCACAGTATACGGTGAACTGTAGCGGCATATTTTGCACACGGTTGTTGTTTTGTCTGCAATCTTCTCACCATTCTCTCGTCTTTTACATGGGAAGCCAAAATAGGTCCACACAACCGATTTATTTGACGAAGGAGCGTCAGCTAATTCCTCCGCTTCGTCCTCCTTATTGCAGCTGGTGTTTTGCTACGGGAGGCGAGGAGGGTTTATTTCGTCCTTTTATTTCGAGCGTCTTTGATTTTTATCGTGGCACGAAATTTCGTTTCACCCCTACTGTTTATACTGTTCATGATGTCTACTGTTGTGTCAATAAAACATTAAAAACAAATGAACGTGATTTTTAACGTGTCTAAAGTGAAGAATAACATTTTAAAAAGTATTGCTTGGTGGTTTATTAATAAATGACAGGGTTAAACTGTTATTATGATGTCTTTATTTCTACTGTTTTTACTGATGGATCTTTTTGTGTCTGTTCTGAAACAGTGACGTGATCGTCCTCATGATTCACCTGGTCTGATTTATTTTGTGTTCGCTCCTTGGTTTTCTGCTTTTGTCCTCTTGTGGTGTCTCTTTGTTAAGTTACCTGTCTTGTCCTTATGTTTCCTGTTTTATTTTGAAAGTTCACTCGACTCTCCTCACTGTCGTAGGTTTTACTTCCTGTCCTGATCCTCGGTTGTTCTTCCTCGGCTGTTTCTCATTGACCCGATCGCCTCGTGCGTTTAACCTCGCATTTCCCTGCTGCTGCTTCTTTTGTCTCTTTGTCCTGATCACGACGGTTTAGCTTTCGTTTGGGTTTAATTTTTTACTTGTTGATTCTTCGACCTTTTGTTTGTACTTTTGGATCCCTGATTTTTGGTTAGTTTAAATACATCCTTTGGTTTTAATCTGCATCTGTTTTTTTTGTTTTTTTTTGTTTTTTGGGGGGTTTCACACCAAATCCTGACAGTGGAGAATCAGCAGCTCTTTTTCCCTCCCCTGTGGAAACATTCTGACCTGTAGGGGCGGAGCTACAGGGACCATAATGATGAGCTCTGTGCTGATTGGCTGATGGGAGTTCAATAGGCTGTGGAGAACAAACCTGTAGGAGGAGCCTGTATAGCTGTGACATCATAAACCACAGGAAGTAAAAAACAGGAGTTATACAGGACAGAGCTTAGACCATGTTCATGATCTTCTGCTCCAGGAGAGAAACATTCAACAACATTAAAGTGAAAATTAAGATACTGTAAATAAAATCGTTTTAAAATCACGTATGAAATAAACATTCATTTTTAAGTCCCCTTATATCACCATAACTGTAGATAAAAGGTTTATATCTATATTCAGGTATATCTATCTCCCTCAGCTGCAGGTTTACAAACTCTGCAGAGCTAAATAAGTGCAGCGTTCTTAAAAGAGGGTTTCTACTAAATCATAGCTCTAACGTGACGATTCATCAAATATGTTCATTAGGCCTCACTTAACCTCACAATAAATAAAAACGTCCTTGGTAGGTTTGCCGGCCTCGATAAATTGACTTGTGCATGTTTTCCTCCTCTCTTTCTACCAAACAGGCTGGATGAGAAGATGGGTCACTCTGTGCAACTTTCTCAACACCTGGGTGCGTTGGTTCTTTAGTAGATTTAGCAGATTTATTGCGGAGTGAGCATCTGTTATTCATTCAATCTTTGTGATGGAGGCGGGGCCGCTTGCGAATACTCTCAGAGAGCTGAAGTGAGCGTCGTGAGGAGTAACAAGGAAACAAACACTGATATGAATGATGGCACGAAAGCGACGGTTCCTAAGCCGGCTGCCACAGCCCCAGTGTGGGAATATTTTGGTTTTAAACAGAATGAAGAAGGTGTGAGCTCATGAACACCGACGAGCTGATATGTCGTATTTGTTTGAAAGCTGTGGCGACGAGGAAGACGAGGTGCAGCGGAGCCTTCGTTCTGACAGTCAGCGCTTACTGAGGTGTTTGGTCGGCAAAGTAAATATAAATAAAACAGCAAAATGGTGCACTAACAGACAGTGTTGTTCACTACATTGCAAAATAAATGCAGTATATATCAATATGGTTGAAAAGACAGAAACGTTACAAATGTTTAACAGAGAGTACGAATTGACTGAGAGAAAGTTCATGTCAAACAATTCCTGAACTTTATAAACTCCATTTTATTTATTGTTTTTATTGTTCTGTGTGTTTTTATTAGAGTTTTGTTTTTTTCTTTACAGAGACAGGGTCTATTTTTTATTGTTTTTATTAGTATAATAGTTTAATTTACATGCATTTACATTTTTCCCAAAAGAGAGTTCATTTCATTTTCATTGTTTTTTTCTTTTTTGTTGAATATATTATATTGTTTGTTTAATTTATTTTAATTAATAGCTCTTGTTCTTCCAATCACAGTTTGATACTCTTAAGAAATTAAAGTTTATTACTTTTGATACCGTGTACTTACTTTCATTATGACATATGTTATGATAACATAAATGAAAAAATGGTGTTTCAAAATTATTTGGACAATTATCGTTCAGCAAAATTTGTACTCGTGACAGGCCTAATGTTCATTTATTTTTTAATTAATTTTTACATTTTATTTGGGATATTAAAATGCAGCCCTCATATTTTTTCTGACACCTCCTCCTCAGTGTTTTAACGGGCTGATATAAGAAACCAGCACGCTGTCACCAGACAAGTTAAGAATAAACGACTTTAATCATGAGCTCAGTTTGGACATTCAAAGGTTTAGGTTAATCAGTGTTGGCTTAGTGCCGCTCATTAACGGGGATAAAGGCCAAAAGAGAGGAGCCACAGTTTAATGCTAAATTTAAACATGTATTTTAAAAACTCCACACACCCACAGGCGCTGCTGGAAACTCTGATCCTCATGAAAATAAACCACTTTGAGTTTTAAAACAAGTAAAATGATAAATGAACACAGAGCTGAGAGCTCTGATTATGATTATTACAGCACAGATATTCAGTTTAAAGATATCAGGACACATCAGGCAGAGGAGCAAACGCTCTCCATCAAACGATGAAGGTCCAAGAGGCAGTGAAGGTCCCACCTGTCCTGTCTCGTCTCCTCAGTCATGTTTAGTCTGCACTTTTTACTTCGGTCTTCTCTTTTATTTTGTTGTTTTGGTTCAGTCTTGCTTTTGGGTCCTTTTGTGCCGATCCTTGTCACGCCCTGGCATTGGTCAGCTTCAGAGCTAAAGCAGCTGAGGGCCGGCCATTTTATTAGGTCCAGCCTTGTACTGGAGGGGTGTACCTAATAAAGTGGCCGATCAGAGTAATATTGCAGCATCATCTTGCAGCTGTTGACATGTCTCTCAGAGATGACATGCAGATGGAGAAAAGTCACCAAGTGAGCAGAAAGGTCTTAGGTCAGCAGGAAGTGACACTCCCACCACAGGAAGTCGAGCTGTGAGCCTCTGAAGAGACGCCGCTCGACCCGCTGCAGCATCAGAAGGTGTGAACGGTGGAGCCGCGGTGGAGCCTGCAGCGGAGCGGCAGCCATGTTGTTGTTTGTGAAGATGCTGCTCCTGTGTGACGGTAAGATGCTGAAGCTTCAGTACGACGAACGAGAGTTTAACGGAGAGTCTAACATGTCTGACCCTCTGACCCCAGCTCTGGACCTGCTGATCCTCACGGCCTCAGACGGAGGCCAGGACCAGGACCTCCTAAACCAGGACCAGGACCTCCTAAACCAGGACCAGGACCTCCTAGACCAGGACCAGGACTTCCTGACCTTCACGGCCTCAGACGGAGAACAGGTGAAGCTGCCCTGTGGGCGTGTGCCGGGGGACCAGCAGAGCTGTGGCAGGACATCCTGGTTCTTCAGGTCTGCTGTGGGTGAGCCTGAGATGGAGGTCAGACGCCTGGCTGAAGGTCAGAGGGCTGAAGGTCAGAGGGCTGAAGGTCAGAGGGCTGAAGGTCAGAGGGCTGAAGGTCAGAGGGCTGAAGGTCAGAGGGGGCGTGTGCAGGTGTCGGGCTGCTCCGTGGTCATTCAGAGAGTCCAGCAGCAGGACGTGGGTCTGTACCTCTGCAGGACCGAGGAGCCGCCCACAGAAGCTCTGGTCTACCTGTCCGTGGTCTTCAGTGAGTACCAGAAGAGGGGAGATGGGGTGGGGGTGGGGGGTCACTGTGAGGTCAAGAGGTCACTGTGAGGTCATGGGTCACTGAATTCCTTTGACAGAAGTCTCTGCTCTCAGAGCTCCTCTTTGTCTTTCTGTGAAATTCGTTTTTATGATTTTAGAAAAACAGGAGACAGAGTAACAGCTCAGCTTCACTTCACTGCCTGCAGCAGCTCCTCATGAAGTCTGCAGCAGCTCCTCCTGAAGTCTGCAGCAGCTCCTCCTGAAGTCTGCAGCAGCTCCTCATGAAGTCTGCTACAGCTCCTCATGAAGCCTGCAGCAGCTCCTCATGAAGCCTGCAGCAGCTTCTTGTGAGGTCTGCAGCAGCTCCCCCTGAAGCCTGCAGCAGCTCCTTGTGAAGTCTGCAGCAGCTCCTCCTGAAGTCTGCAGCAGCTCCACATGAAGTCTGCAGCAGCTCCTCATGAAGCCTGCAGCAGCTCCTTGTGAAATCTACAGCAGCTCCTCCTGAAGTCTGCAGCAGCTCCTCATGAAGTCTGCAGCAGCTCCTTATGAAGCCTGCAGCAGCTCCTCTTGAAATCTGCAGCAGCTACTCCTGAAGTCTGCTGCAGCTCCTTGTGAAATCTACAGCAGCTCCTCATGAAGTCTGCAGCAGCTCCTCATGAAGCCTGCAGCAGCTCCTTGTGAAATCTGCAGCAGCTCCTCCTGAAGTCTGCAGCAGCTCCTTGTGAAATCTGCAGCAGCTCCTCCTGAAGTCTGCAGCAGCTCCTTGTGAAGTCTGCAGCAGCTCCTCATGAAGCCTGCAGCAGCTCCTTGTGAAATCTGCAGCAGCTCCCCCTGAAGTCTGCTGCAGCTCCTTGTGAATTCTACAGTAGCTCCTCATGAAGTCTGCAGCAGCTCCTCATGAAGCCTGCAGCAGCACCTTGTGAAATCTGCAGCAGCTCCTCCTGAAGTCTGCAGCAGCTCCTTGTGAAATCTGCAGCAGCTCCTCCTGAAGTCTGCAGCAGCTCCACATGAAGTCTGCATCAGCGCCTCCTGAAGTCTGCAGCAGCTCCTCATGAAGCCTGCAGCAGCTCCTTGTGAAATCTGCAGCAGCTCCTCCTGAAGTCTGCAGCAGCTCCTTGTGAAGTCTGCAGCAGCTCCTCCTGAAGTCTGCAGCAGCTCCTCATGAAGCCTGCAGCAGCTCCTTGTGAAATCTGCAGCAGCTCCACCTGAAGTCTGCAGCAGCTCCTTGTGAAGTCTGCAGCAGCTCCTCCTGAAGTCTGCAGCAGCTCCTTGTGAAGTCTGCATCAGCTCCTCCTGAAGTCTGCAGCAGCTCCACATGAAGTCTGCATCAGCTCCTCCTGAAGTCTGCAGCAGCTCCTCGTGAAGCCTGCAGCAGCTCCTCATGAAGTCTGCAGCAGCTCCTTGTGAAGTCTGCAGCAGCTCCTCCTAAAGTCTGCAGCAGCTCCACATGAAGTCTGCATCAGCTCCTCCTGAAGTCTGCAGCAGCTCCTCATGAAGCCTGCAGCAGCTCCTTGTGAAATCTACAGCAGCTCCTCCTGAAATCTGCAGCAGCTCCTCATGAAGCCTGCAGCAGCTCCTTGTGAAATCTGCAGCAGCTCCTCCTGAAGTCTGCAGCAGCTCCACATGAAGTCTGCATCAGCTCCTCATGAAGCCTGCAGCAGCTCCTTGTGAAATCTGCAGCAGCTCCTCCTGAAGTCTGCAGCAGCTCCACATGAAGTCTGCATCAGCTCCTCCTGAAGTCTGCATCAGCTCCTCCTAAAGTCTGCAGCAGCTCCTCCTAAGTCTGCAGCAGCTCCACATGAAGTCTGCATCAGCTCCTCCTGAAGTCTGCAGCAGCTCCTCATGAAGTCTGCAGCAGCTCCTTGTGAAATCTGCAGCAGCTCCTCCTGAAGTCTGCAGTAGCTCCTTGTGAAGCTCGCAGCAGCTCCTCATGAAGCCTCTAGCGGCTCCTTGTGAAATCTGCAGCAGCTCCTCCTGAAGTCTGCAGCAGCTCCTTGTGAAATCTGCAGCAGCTCCTCATGAAGCCTGCAGCAGCTCCTCGTGAAGCCTGCAGCAGCTCCTCATGAAGTCTGCAGCAGCTCCTCGTGAAGTCTGCAGCAGCTCCTCATGAAGTCTGCAGTAGCTCCTCGTGAAGTCTGCTGCAGCTCCTCGTGAAATCTGCAGCAGCTCCTCATGAAGCCTGCAGCAGCTCCTCATGAAGCCTGCATCAGCTCCTCATAAACCCTGCAGCAGCTCCTCAAGTAGTTTGCAGCAGCTCCTCAAGTATTCTGCAGCAGCTCCTTGTGAAATCTGCAGCAGCTCCTCCTGAAGTCTGCTGCAGCTCCTCGTGAAATCTGCAGCAGCTCCTCATGAAGCCTGCAGCAGCTCCTCGCGAAGCCTGCAGCAGCTCCTCATAAAGTCTGCAGCATGAGGTCTGCAGTAGCTCCTCGTGAAGTCTGCTGCAGCTCCTCGTGAAATCTGCAGCAGCTCCTCATGAAGCCTGCAGCAGCTCCTCCTGAAGCCTGCAGCAGCTCCTCGTGAAGCCTGCAGCAGCTCCTCATAAAGTCTGCAGCAGCTCCTTGTGAAGTCTGCAGCAGCTCCTACTGAAGCCTGCAGCAGCTCCTCGTGAAGCCTGCAGCAGCTCCTCATAAAGTCTACAGCAGCTCCTCGTGAAGTCTGCAGCAGCTCCTCATGAAGTCTGCAGTAGCTCCTCGTGAAGTCTGCTGCAGCTCCTCGTGAAATCTGCAGCAGCTCCTCATGAAGCCTGCAGCAGCTCCTCCTGAAGTCTGCAGTAGCTCCTCGTGAAGTCTGCAGCAGCTCCTTATGAAGTCTGCAGCAGCTCCTCATGGAGTCTGCAGCAGCTCCTCCTGAAGTCTGGAGGAGCTGCTGCAGCTCCTCCTGAAGTCTGCAGCAGCTCCTCCTGAAGTCTGCAGCAGCTCCTCGTGAAGTCTGCAGCAGCTCCTTATGAAGTCTGCAGTAGCTTCTCAAGGTTTATCATGTTGTTTATAATATTGTTTATAATATTGTTTATCATGTTGTTTATCATGTTATTTATCATGTTATTTATCATGTTATTTATCATGTTGTTTAAAATATTGTTCATGTTGTTTATGATGTTGTTAATCATGTTGTTTATTATGTTGTTAATCATGTTGTTTATCGTGTTGTTTATCATGTTTTTATCATATTGTTTATCTTTATTATGTTGTTTATCATTTTTTATCATATTTTTTACCATGTTGTTTATCATGTTGTTTATTAGATTAGTTATCATGTTGTTTATCATGTTGTTTATTGTAATAGTTATCATGTTGTTTATCATTTTGTTTATCATATTGTTTATCATGTTGTTAATCGTATTGTTTATCATGTTTTTTATCATGATTATTCTTTAAAATATGGCCGTTTTCGAATTTGCGTGCTATACTAGCAGTGTGTACTGATTCGACCAAAATGTAGTATACAGTATGCAGTATACGAATAAAAGTCAAAGTTGCAGTATGCGAAAAATACCCGGATTACGTACTGAATCTGGAAAATTCCACAGTATGCATTGGACCAGTCTGCTTCGCCTACTGTTACTGACAATGCAATACAATACGCCATTGTACACTGTCACACAAAAATTATATAAAATAATTCCTTACTGAAATAATACCTACTCTCCACCACTGACTGTTTCATAAAAAGTGCTGCTTCTAACAATATCTTTGCAGATTAATAACTGAAATGTCAACATGTACTAATGGTTGTTTTTTTGTATAATTAAAATTAAGTTTGGGAAATAAATCAGCTGTAGCTACTTCTGCTTTGCTCAAACTGGAAACCAGCACAGCATACTACAAAATAAAACGAACAGAACGGTCATACTACATACTACATTCAAGTGCAGTATGTAGTATGCAGTGCCTACTAGATACTGCTATCATACACAGCATGTAGTAGGTGAATTCGAAAACGGCCTATATTTTGGGCTCTCCTGATGTGACCCCAGATTTCCCAGCATGCCGTGGGAGTTGATCCTTTCCTGTTCTTGCTCTGGTGTTTTCAGTGGAGTCCCATGACGCCGTCATCTTCTACTGCTCCGTCTTCACCTTCCACGGCTGCTGGCACTCGGTGAGGTGGAGCTACAGCGGCGGGCACAGTGACAGCAGGACGTTAGACAGCACCTGCTCCTCCAGACTGACCATGAAGACGCCTCTGAGGTCAGACTCTGGGGAGCAGCTACACTGCAGCGTGACGGATCAGAGGAGCGGCCAGAACCTGCTGTGTGACGTCAGCTCTGGGCCATCCTGCCACAGAACAGGTACTGTCCACACCTGGACTCACCTGGACTTACCTGGACTTACCTAGACTCACCTGGACTCACCTGGACTCATCTGGACTCACCTAGACTTACCTGGACTTACCTGGACTCACCTAGACTTACCTGGATTCACCTAGACTCACCTGGACCACCTGGACTCACCTAGACTCACCTAGACTCACCTAGACTTACCTGGACTTACCTAGACTCACCTGGACTTACCTGGACTCACCTGGACTCACCTAGACTTACCTAGACTCACCTGGACTCACTTAGACTCACCTGGACTTACCTAGACTTACCTGGACTCACCTGGACTTACCAAGACTCACCTGGACTTACCTGGACTAGCCTGGTCTTACCTAGACTCACCTGGACTCACCTAGACTCACCTGGACTTACCTGACTTTACCTGGACTCACCTGGACTCACCTGGACCCACCTAGACTCACCTGAACTCACCTGGACTTACCTGGACTCACCTGGACCACCTGGACTCACCTAGACTCACCTGGACTTACCTGGACATACCTGGACTCACCTGGACTTACCTAGACTCACCTGGACTTACCTGGACTTGCCTGGACCTACCTGACTTTACCTGGACTCACCTGGACTCACCTAGACTCACCTGGACTTACCTGGACTCACCTGGACTTACCTGAACTTATCTGGACTTACCTGGACTTACCTAGACTCACCTGAACTCACCTGGACTTACCTGGACTCACCTGGACTTACCTGGACTTATCTGGACTTACTTGAACTCATCTGGACTGACCTGGACTCACCTGGACTCGCCTGGTCTTACCTAGACTCACCTGGACCCACCTAGACTCACCTGGACTTACTTGGACTTACCTGGACTCACCTGGACCACCTGGACTCACCTAGACTCACCTGGACTTACCTGGACTCACCTGGACTTACCTGGACTTACCTGGACTTACCTAGACTCACCTGGACTGACCTGGACTGACCTGGACTTACCTGGACTTATCTGGACTTACTGAACTCATCTGGACTCACCTGGACTCACCTGGACTCATCTTGACTTAGCTGGACCACCAGGTCTTACCTGGACTTACTTGAACTCACCTGGACTTACCTGAACTCACTTGGACTTACCTGGACTCACCTGGACTCACCTGGACTTACCTGAACTCACCTGGACCATAGACTGTAAAAAACATGGACGCCATGTTGCTGGGCTCAAATTGAAGCCTCCACAAAAACTGCTCCCCCTGGTGACTGGCTGCAGTATAGGTCAAATTTCCGTCTCCCCCATTCATCTGAACGGGCCGAAGTGAAACTTCAAAAAATTATTACACTTCGTAGAAATATTTCTCCCATCCGTATGCTGTGGTGATATGAAAGTATTATTGGGCTGCGTTTTTTCCAAGTCCTCTTTTTTCTGAAAAGTTTCTTTTTTATAAGTTATTAGTCTTTAAAAATAACCACGGTTTACGTCAGCTTCACAATGATTGTGTACGGCGTATGCTGAGGAGTGTTGAGACCGTTTACGACAGCTGCGTCCAGATATGGTCCAGATTCTCTACTGGCTGCACAATGGCGGCGCCCTGACGGGGGATATTATGGCTTCAAATCCGTTACGTGGTAGAAGGCGGAGCCACGCTGTCCAGTTCTTATAATACATCCATGACCTGGACTCACCTGGACTCACCTGGACTTACCTGGACTTACCTGGACTCACCTGGACTCACCTAGACTCACCTGAACTCACCTGAACTCACTTGGACTTACCTGAACTCACCTGGACTTACCTGGACTCACCTGGACTCACCTGGACTTACCTGGACTTACCTGGACTCACCTGGACTTACCTGGACTCACCTGGACTTACCTGGACTCACCTGGACTGACCTGAACTCACCTGCCCGAGTGTCTCATAAGGGCTGTGACAGATTGACCCCTGACCTCGTGTCCATATGAGCAGTTTTTTTGGTCTCACTGTTTTTGTTGTTTCTCTGAAGAAAATCCACCGAATCCAGAACGTCCAACAGACCACAACCAGACCTACAGAGGTACTGATGTCTCCTCTGTTGTCTCCTCTGATGTCTCCTCCAATGTCTTCTCTGATGTCTCCGCCAATGTCTCCTCTGATGTCTCCTCTGATGTCTCATCTGTTGTCTCATCTGATGTCTCCTCTGATGTCTCCTCTGATGTCTCCTCTGATGTCTCCTCCAATGTCTTCTCTGATGTCTCATCTGATGTCTCCGCCAATGTCTCCTCTGATGTCTCCTCCAATGTCTCCTCTGTTGTCTCATCTGATGTCTCCTCTGATGTCTCCTCCGATGTCTCCTCTGATGTCTCCTCTGATGTCTCCTCTGATTTCTCCTCTGATGTCTCCTCCAATATCTCCTCTGATGTCTCCTCCAATGTCTCCTCTGATGTCTCCTCTGATGTCTCCTCCGATGTCTCCTCTGATGTCTCATCTGCTGTCTCCTCTGATGTCTCCTGTGATGTCTCATCTGATGTCTCCTCTGAGGTCTCCTCTGATGTCTAATCTGATGTCTCCTCTGATTTCCCTTCTGATGTCTCCTCCTATGTCTCCTCTGTTGTTTCCTCTGATTTACAGTTGTCTCTTCTGATATCTCCTCTGTTGTCTCCTCTGATGTCTCCTCCGATGTCTCCTCTGACGTCTCATCTGTTGTCTCCTCTGATGTCTCCTCCGATGTCTCCTCCGATGTCTCCTCTGATGTCTCATCTGTTGTCTCTTCTGATGTCTCCTCTGTTGTCTCCTCTGATGTCTCCTCCAATGTCTCCTCTGTTGTTTCCTCTGATGTACAGTTGTCTCCTCTGTTGTCTCCTCTGATGTCTAATCTGATGTCTCCTCTGATTTCCCTTCTGATGTCTCCTCTGCTGTCTCCTCTGTTGTCTCCTCTGATGTCTCATCTGTTGTCTCCTCTGATGTCTCCTCCGATGTCTCCTCTGTTGTTTCCTCTGATGTACAGTTGTCTCCTCTGTTGTCTCCTCTGATGTCTTCTCTGATGTCTCCTCTGATGTCTCTTCTGATGTCTCCTCTGATATCTCCTCTGATGTCTCCTCCGATGTCTCCTCTGTTGTTTCCTCTGATGTACAGTTGTCTCCTCTGATGTCCCCTCTGATGTCTCCTCCAATGTCTCCTCCAATGTCTTCTGTGTTGTCTCCTTTGTTGTCTCATCTGTTGTCTCCTCTGATGTCTCCTCCGACGTCTCCTCTGTTGTTTCCTCTGATGTACAGTTGTCTCCTCTGATGTCTCCTATTATGTCTCCTCTGATGTCTCCTCTCATATCCTCTGATGTCTCTTCTGATGTCTCCTCTGATGTCTCCTCTGTTGTCTCCTCCAATGTCTCCTCTGTTGTTTCCTCTGATGTACTGTTATCTTCTCTGTTGTCTCCTCTGATGTCCCCTCAGATGTCTCCTTTGTTGTCTCTTCTGATGTCTCCTTCGATGTGTCCTTGCAGGTCGTCTCCGGCTCATCGTGGTCTCTGCTGGACTGGTGGTCCTCGTTGTCTCGGTGGTCTTGGTCAACATTTGGACGAGACCTTCAGGTGGGACATTTTGGTGTCTTCTGTCCTCACAGGAGAGGCTGATCATCCAATCACATGGCAGAAACACAGACCTGGTCAGGACGACCTCATTGGAACAGGTCTGCTCCTGATGAGTCTGAATTTTTTTTTTTTTCCAGGTCCTGAAAGAGGACGTTACAGTCCGTCTGTGTGGGACTGCAGAGGGGGAGGACGTCCTGGTGGTCCACAGGGAGGAGGTCCCAGCTTCAATCTGAACACCTGTGAGGAGTGAGGACAGAGGACACACAGGAGGACGCCTGGTCCAGACCAGATCTATACTGAACAACAATTAACTAACAAGGTCAGACAGAGGACGGTCCGTCTGTCTTCTGTCCTGGTCTCGTAAAGACCTGAGGACAGTCTGGACTCTGATCAGACTTTTGGTCAGATGGTCTTCAGCTCTGTTCCCGTCCACCATGATGTTTTTTATCAGGACTTTTGTTTGGTCCGAGGACGACGCCGTGACGTTTGGAGGTGATCCACGTTTTTGTCTGGATGAATAAAATCCCCAAACTGAACACTGAGCTGTACTTTAAATCATCACTTCATGATTTCACTTCAAATGTTGGGGAGAATAAATCAAACCGATCTCTGTGATCAGGGAAACGTTCATGTTGGTTTATGTCACAAATAAAAACATTGAAGTTTTTAAAGACTGCTTGACTTTATTTCCCAGCCTCTGTTGCAGTGCCAGTGGGGGAGCCCTCCACATGGACAGAGGCGAGTGGAGACTGTGCCGTCCAATCAGAGATCGAGTTGATCCAGGCGTCATGTCAGTGGCTGAGCGGTGAGGTCTGTGCTCTCCGACTGATTTTAATGATCTGTTTATTTCTGTAAATGTTTGAAACTGAAGATCAGAACTCAAATCTAAACGGTCAAACTGAAAAAGAGAGTTTGTCTGCATGTTTCCGCCCTCAGCCCGTCCTCGCCGCTCGCCGCTCGCCATCCCCTCCTGAAGCTGGAGGTCACGCCCTATCGGTCTTGGATGGAGGTGACCTCTTTTGATCTGACGACCTTCTGTTTCCTGTTTCCTGTCAAAACCCTGACAGGATTTCCTGTTCACGTCTCCGTTGGCGTCCTCCCCTCATAGTCTCACCTTAACCCATCGCTCTCACTGACCATCTGGCCAAACAGCTCCGGGGGAGCAGAGCCTTGGTGAGAGAGCTAAAGAAGAACCCAAAGATCACTGTAGCTGGACTCCAGAGGTCCAGTGGGGAGAAAGTTCATGTAGGTCCACCATCACTGCAGCCTCCACCAGTCAGGGCTTTATGGCAGAGTGGGCCAACAGAAGCCTCTCCTCAGGGCAGCACACATGAAAGAGTTCACCAAAAAACACATGAAGGACTCCCAGACTATGAGAAATGAGATTCTCTGGTCTGATGAGACCAAGATGGAACTGTTTGGTCTCAATTCTCAGAGGTCTGTGAGGAGGAAACCAGGCCCTGCTCATCACCTGCCCAGTATAACCCCCACAGTGAAGCATGGTGGAGCAGCATCATGCTGTGGGGTGTTTTTCAGCTGCAGGGACAGGACCACTGGATGACTTTAAAGGAAAGATGAATGGGCCAAATACAGAGATATCCTGGACAAAAACCTTTTCCAGAGTGCTCAGGATCTCAGACTGGGCCGAGGGTTCACCTTCCAACAAGACAATGACCCTGAGCACACAGCTAAAATAACGAAGGAGCCAGAGCCCTGACTTAAACCCAACTGAGCATCTCTGGAGAGACCTGAAAATGTCTGTCCACCAATCTTCACCATCCAACCGACAGAACTGGAGAGGATCTGAAGGAGGACTGGCAGAGGACCCCAAATCCAGGTGTGAGGAACTTGTTCATCACTCTGAAGAAGACTCATGGTTGTATGAGCTCAAAGGCTCCTACTCGGTACTGAGCAAAGGGTCTGAATACTGATGACCATGGGATATTTCAATTTTTTTCTACAATTCTGTTGTTTTTCGTCTATATGGGGTGCTTTGTGTACATTAATGAGGAAAAATAAGAATTTAAATGATTTTAGGTAATGACTGCAATATAACAAAATGTGAAAAAATTAAGGGGGTCTAAATACTTTCCACACCCACTGTATATATATATATATATATATATATACACACACACATATATATATATATATAAATATATATATATATATATATATATATATATATATATATATATATATATATATATATATATATATATATATATATATATTAGGAGTGGGAGAAAAAATCGATACACCCAAGTATCGCGATTTTTTGTCTGTCGATTTTAAAATCCATGTTTTTATTCAAAAATCGATACCCCCCCCCCTCCACACACGCACACTCTCACTCTATAGGCGCTCAAGTCGCCAAACTGAGGCAAGCAACATTGCTGGATAAAATAGGCCATAGCTGTTAAAATAGTGCTGAGTAGATTTACTACTTTTCACCAGCAGATAGTGGACAGGTGACAGGTTTCTATTCAAAGTTTTGGCGTATATTTATTTTAAAACACACACACACTGGACCGAGGGACGCGAGTGTGGCTGCAGAGGCTGTGGAGCGGAGCAGAGAGAGAGAGACACAGAGTGATAGAGAGTACTCACGATGCTGAGAGTACTTTGTCACTGTCTGACTCTGAATCTGAGGAATATTTACTCTCTGAGGATGACGGTCAGTCGTCCAGTGAGGACGAAACTGACAGCGTGTGCGCGCAGCGGGAGCGGCTCCGCGCGCCATTACAGTCCCGGAGCAGTACATACCGAGAGCTTTTCCTCTCCATAGCCGGCGACTGCCGAAGAGTGCACATAGTCTGGGATGCAGGGAAGCTCAAAACACCGCGAAAAGTGACGGTGTTAGCAGAGAATGAGAAAGACCGCGGAGCTCTGGTCCAAAGGAGGGAGAAGCCGGGGGTAAACAGTGCAGGCAGCAGAGGCGTTCATGCTTGGCCCGTAAATTACAGTGATGATGATGGCTGGGAAAACTAACCACTTCGAAACTACAGTCTTTTTAAATCTTGATAGCAAAACTGAATATTTCTTGAAAAACTCTGTTGCCTGAAGGTTTAATAAGCCACTTTTTATATGCAATCCAGGCTTTTGAAGAGAGGGAGCATAAGCAGCTGGTTAAAATATATTGCTGAATAAATCCTAAAAACAGACTCACATGTGATGTGTATTTTTCCTGATATAGTCTGTAGGCATCATCATTGTTCATCTTTTTCACTGGTTTTAAAAAAGCTAACTAAAGATTGCAAAAATCGGCAATATCGTAGAATCGCAATTTAAATCGTATCGGCACCTAAAAAATCGCAATAAATCGTATCGGGAGAAAAGTGAATCGTCCCAGCCCTAATATATATACAGATATATATATATATATATATATATATATATATATATATATATATACCGTCACACAGACTGTAATGGAGGAGTAGCCCGAGCGGACCATGATGAAATATTGGTGACTAATGCAGCTTTAGGAGCGGCGCTGTATGCCCCGTGTGCTACCATTAAATCGATGTCCGCTGCTCGGTTTTGGATCTAAATATCTCCTGAAGCACTGTTTGGATCAGGAAAGCCTTCTGAGTGAGTATATTGTTCTACTTCATTCTATAAACAATGTGAAAGCTGTAGAAACCAAACTTATCCTTTAAGGTGGACATCACAGTTATTTAAGGTGGATATTTGTCCAGCAGTCCTTCTGTGGAGGGGAAGAGGCTTTTGTTGGACCTGCTGGTTCTGCTGTGCAGGGTCCGGGTCCTCTGCCTGATCTGTCCATGGCTGTGGTGAGTCTTCAACAGGCCTAATCGTTGACAGGTAACTGTGGGCGGGGCTTCTGTGGCAGAGGAACAGGACCTTCAGCTTGAGGCCCTGCAGGGTCTACACCCTGTAGACCAGAGCTAAGTTTTAAAGTTTGATCTGAAATGATAAAATCACCTGCTGTTGGATTTTAAAGAGGTGTGTTTTTAAAAGGACAGCTGCTAGCTAACTGCTAACAAGGACTACAAACATGGCCGTGGACCTGCTGCCATCATCTCTGTTTATTTTTAATATTAGTAATTCATTAAGCACAGGCACAGACAGGAGGACCTGAGCAGGTCTCTGGGTGCAGATGAAGCTCTCTGGAGCTTAAACAGTGGAGATAGTCTCTGCTCCTCCATGTTGTAGTTCTGTCGTAGATTTTTAATGATTACTGTGTCGAAGCAGCGCCGTCACTAAAGGCACACACTTACTCACACTCTCTCACACACACACACCCGCCCCGCAGAGCTGACACGCACATTGAGCACACATGCTGACACCAAAGCCGGCTTGAGTCCACACACTTACACTAAACTTTTCCTTCCGTGCTCGTGTTTTCCTCACTCTGAAAACTCCATTTCCCTCCTTTCCCTCTGTCACTTCCTGGTGAGCGTATTCGTCACTTCCTGTTTCACAGTGCAGCGCTGTTTGTAGTGTGTTGTCTCTGTTCAGCTAACGCTAATTTTAACTGACTAATATCTGCCATTTGAGCTTATAATTGTTTTGATTGATTACGATCTACGTTCGATCGAACGTACTAAGGTCTACCACAACCACTCTAGCCTCTCTCAAGTGATCATTTAGTTCTACTTTCTTCTGCTTGGCATAGCTTAGCTTAGCTTTTTAGCATGGCTTCTCCCTCCGCTCCTGCTCTGTCCTGTCCTATGTGCCAGACGTTTAGCTACTCCTCGTCCTCCTTTACTGATAGCGGTATTTGTATGAAGTGTAGTTTATTCTTACATTTGGAGGCGAGGGTGTCTGATCTGGAGAAGCGGCTCTGCACCGGATCCAAACCCTCTTATGTAGCCGTAGCGAGCAAGCAGGACGTAGTTAGCGGTGCAGGCCGCGCTAGCATTAGCGTTAGCTCGGCCTCCCCCCTGGCTAGTAATGGCTGGGTCACTGTCCGTGGCAACCATAGCCGTAAGTTGAAGACCCACTCGGTACCCCACCATCCGGTTCACGTTTCCAACAGGTTTTCTCCCCTCGGTGATGGTGGTAACCCGCCCACAGGGGAACAAACACTGATAATTGGCGACTCCATAGTCAGAAACATGACGATAGCGAAGTCAGCGGGCATAGTTAGGTGCATCCCAGGGGCCAGAGTGGGCGACATTGAGGCAAATTTAAAGTTGCTGGCAAAGAGTAAACGTAAGTTTGCTAGAATAGTCCTCCATGTCAGCACGAATGACTCCCGACATCGCTAGTCGGAAGTTACCAAATTAAACATTGAATCAGTGTGCTCTTTTGCAAAGTAATTTTCTCTGGCCCCTTGCCCAATCTGACCAGTGATGACATGTATAGCCACATGTCATCATTCAACCGCTGGCTATCAAGGTGGTGTCCAGCAAATGATGTGGGCTTCATTGACAATTGGTCAACCTTCTGGAGAAAACCTGGTCTGATAGGAAGAGATGGCATCCATCCTACTCTGGCTGGTGCATCTCTCCTATCAAAAAACATGTCAGAGTCACTCTTATGACCTCTCAGAGATGAGACCATGTTGCAGAGCTGCAGTCCTCCACGCTCCTCTGCACTTGCTCTAGGACAGTTTTCCTGCCATTACTGTTATGACAGTTGTGTTCATCAGTTAGAGAACTGCTATGGCTTTTGTAATAGTGATAAACATTATTCCATAGAGACTGTGTCAGTCCCCCGACCCAAAGCTCACTTAGATATTAACTCAAAAACAAATAAAAGAGGTGTCAACCATAGAAATCTTATTAAAATAAAACCTTCAAATGTAGTGGCTTTAAAACATCAGAGAATCAGATGTGGTCTCTTAAATATTAGATCACTGAGGTCCAAATCTTTACTGGTGAACGACCTTATATCAGAAAATCAGATTGATTTATTCTGTCTAACTGAGACATGGCTACGTGACGAAGAATATGTCAGTTTAAATGAATCCACTCCTCCCAGTCATTCAAATATTCATATACCACGCGACACAGGCCGTGGTGGTGGTGTAGCAGCTATTTATC
This sequence comes from Scarus forsteni, assembly GCA_036419115.1. Classification (NCBI taxonomy): domain Eukaryota; kingdom Metazoa; phylum Chordata; class Actinopteri; order Labriformes; family Labridae; genus Scarus; species Scarus forsteni. The sequence continues at coordinate 4,733,036 of JAZDUH010000283.1, forward strand.
ATTCCTGTCTCCAAATCAATCACAGACCAAAGGCTAAATATACTTCTTTTGAAAGTCTTACTCTAAATTTATCTCATACTGATTCAAAAACCGGCCAGACAGTCCTATTTGTGATAATTTACCGTCCTCCAGGCCCATACTCTGAATTCTTATCAGAATTCTCTGAGTACATATCAAACTTGGTCCTTAGCTCTGATAAAATAATCATTGTAGGTGATTTTAATATCCATGTGGACAAAGAGAGTGATAGTCTTAGCTCAGCTTTTATGTCATTAATAGACTCAGTTGGCTTTATTCAGTCTGTTAATGAAGCTACCCATCATTTTAATCACACTCTTGATTTGGTTTTAGCATATGGCCTCGATATTAATGAACTGAAAGTTTTTCCCGAAAATCCATTTTTATCCGACCACTTCTTAGTAACTTTCAGCATCCTCCTGGAAGATTCTGTGTTTTGCAGCAAAATTGTGAGCAGTAGAAATCTGTCCAGTGGTGCCGTGGCTAAATTCAAAGAAGCCATTCCTACTGCCTTAAGCTCAATAAATTGGCCAACTGATAACTGTGATATTAGTTTTAGCCCTACTCAGCTGGATCAGCTTGTTGATGACTCAGCCAGTCTACTAAGATCCACTTTGGACTCAATTGCCCCACTGAGACAAAAACGTATTAAACGTCAGAGGACAGCCCCTTGGTTTAATTCAGAGACTCGTACACTTAAACAAACAACCCGTAAATTAGAGAGAATGTGGCGCTCTGATAAAAGGGAAGAGTCACGTATACTTTGGCGAGAGAGTCATAATAACTACATGAGAGCCTTAAAACATGCTCGAGCTGCCTACTACTCCTCACTTATTGAAGAAAATAGAAACAACCCTAGATACCTCTTCAGCACTGTAGCCAGGCTGACACAGAGTCAGAGCTCTATTGAGCCTGTGATTCCTCTAGCCCTGAGCTGTGAGGACTTTATGAACTTTTTCAATGATAAAATTCTGAAAATTAGAGACAAAATTAGCAACTCTTTATCTCCAGCTGAACCTGCCGTACCTCTAAATGTAGTAGTAGTTAGACCTGAGTTACACAGTTTCTCTACGATTAGCCTTCAGGAGCTAAATTCTCTGGTCTCCTCCTCTAAATCATCAACCTGCCTTTTAGACCCGATTCCAACTAAACTGTTCAAGGAGGTCTTCCCTCTAGTTTGTCCATTGTTGCTGGAGACAGTAAATATATCTCTATCAACAGGCTACGTACCACAGTCTTTTAAAACAGCAGTAATCAAACCCCTCCTTAAAAAACCTAACCTCGATTCAGGAACATTAGCTAACTACAGGCCTATTTCTAACCTTCCATTTGCCTCAAAGATCCTGGAGAAAGTAGTAGCTGATCAGCTAGGTGACTTCCTTCAAGACAATAGCCTGCTTGAGGACTTTCAGTCAGGATTTAGAGCTCATCACAGCACAGAGACTGCTCTAGTTAAAGTAACCAATGATCTACTCTCAGCTTCAGATGAAGGACTGCTCTCTGTTCTTGTTTTGTTAGATCTTAGTGCTGCTTTCAACACCATTGATCATGATGTTCTTTTACAGAGATTAGAGATGTTACTTGGGATTACAGGGACTGCCTTAAATTGGTTTAAGTCCTACTTATCTAATAGATATCAGTTTGTACACGTGAACAACAAATCCTCTGTGTACACTAAAGTAAGTTACGGGGTTCCTCAAGGTTCGGTGCTAGGTCCAATTCTCTTCTCTATATATATGCTTCCCCTTGGTGAAATCATGAGGAAATACTCTGTTAATTTTCACTGCTACGCTGATGATACACAGCTTTATGTATCACTGAAGCCAGGTGAGACAAACCAGTTAGATAAACTAGATGCCTGTTTAAAGGACATCAGAACCTGGCCAGAAATTTTCTTCTTCTTAACTCAGACAAGACAGAGGAGGAGCGGAGTCGGGCACAATGGTCTGTCTCTCTCTCTCTCTCTCTCTCTCTCTCTCTCTCTCTCTCCACATCTGCTTTTGCCCCGTTTGTTTGCTCCTGTACTCGTCTCTGGCTCTTGTCTTGTAGGTGGTCTGGGATCCTTGGTGGAGACTGCCTGCTGCTGTGGAGTCATGAAGCCTCAAAACTACAGTTATAAACATGACACATAGTTGGCCATTTTATTAGGAACACTCCATTCCCATTATCATTATAGCTGTTCATGTAGATGTTAGCATGATCTCCATATCCATGATCGATACATCTACAGTATCTATTTTTTATTACCACATAGTCATGAAGTCCCTCTTGAAAATGGGATGTCACATCTCAAGAGGCCTTTAACACATTTATATTTAATGGAGACAAATATAGTTGGGATGACCTTGTGGTCTGGGCTCCATGAGTTCGTCACTACCATAAATTCCTATTTTCAGGAAGAATATCTAAGATTATACTTCTAGAAAATAATCACCACAACCATTCAGACATGAGGACCCTCCTGAAAATGAGATGTAGCATCTCAAGAGGCTACCCTCTAATAAATCAGATGACAGGTCTATGGTTCATGGATCTGTCTGTAACTTTAGTTCTTACTTTAGTCCACTTGTCTCCTCTTACCTCCCTTCCTTCACCCTCACACCAACACAGCATGGTGTGGATTTGCTGTTCATCATGAGACTGGGATCCACATTCAAGATTTCCTGCTGCTTAACAGAAGGTTTTTTCTTGAGCCATGATGGAGGGATCCATGATTGGCTATATGGATTCATGTTGATGTTGGATGGATATATTTGTATATATATGTATATGTATATTTTATATATGTGTCACCTGGTTAAATGACCTCCATGTTAAACCACTATTTCTGTTGAGGAGCAAGACCACCAAACAGACAATACCAGGAGAGAATTTGAAATATAAAAATAGTTTATTACAAAATCTAAAACAATTAAAAGATACTCCAAGAAGTCACATATAAAAGAGTCCAACAATTGTCCTTTGGCTCCAGGTTCCCCCTCCGGATGACGTCAGCCAATCACTTTAAAAAGAACAAAATATCTGTCAGGATAACCACCACCAATCAGTGTCCAATACTTAAAGGGTATTTGATTAATAAAACAATTAATTCTTGTGGGTGGAAACAAAACAAAATAAAACACAGCAAAATAACACTAACGTCAAATCAAATAAGCAAAATCAGAAGTAATTAAATCCAAAACAATCAAACAATACACCCAGTCAAAGAATATAATTGTCCTTGTGGTTTCCAATGGCGGGTGGGCCAAGAGGGCTAATTTGCTGTCTTTAAAATAACTTATGTTAAAATTCACAAGAAGTCCCAGCTAATGTAGTGAGAGTGGAAGGGTACTTATCTGGAGGAAGGGTGGAACGTGTCCCCCCCCCCTCCGCTTTCATCCAAGGCTTCCCTTTCTCACGCTGTGTGTCCCCGTCTCCCTTGTGTGTGTGGCGACCCATGAGCAGCAGCCGTCCTCCCGTCGAAGCAGCACGCAGTTCCGTCTCTGGTCTGAAACCGTTCACTGCGCCTTGTCCCTGGATCAGTCGCCGTGTGCTGTTACAGTCGTCTAACTGCGCTGCTCCAGCCGCGGACCACGACAAAGCCTTCCTCTGGCACTTGTTCGATTCCTGCCGTGTTTCTGCTCCGTCCAACGCAGAGGATCTCTGCTTCCTTCCCTGGGTCTCCTCTCTCCTGCAAACCAACGTGAGAAAAAGGTACCCCAACTACGCACACCTGTGACCTAATGACACCCATGCCCTGCAGCCTGAGAAGTGATTAGGGGAAAACAGACACACGTGCGCACACTCACACTCATGCGTGCACACTCACACATATACACACCTGCTCTCCACTCGTCACCCTGTGACATATGTATATATGTATCTATGCATATATGTGTATCCATAAAATGAAGAGCTTTATGCTCTATTGTAAAGTGTCTTGAGATAATGTTTGTTATGAATTGGCACTATACACATAAAGATTGATTGATTGACATCGTGACCTTAAACCCCACGGCTGTTTACTAAACTGAGAAAGTATCTGGAGGATGAGGAGCAGCCTGCAGCACAGGTCTGCTCCCAGAGCTTCATCACACAGAGGCCATAAATCAGGAGACACCTACAGAGTTAATCTACAAACTATTAACCGGGCTGTTTAGCATGATAACCATCTGCTCACACTGAGGCACAGCCTGGTGCTCCATGCAGGGCTGTTTATAGTCACCTTGGGGGCCCGAGGCAGGAGTGACCATGGGGGGCCTCCCGCCCCGCCCAAAAACACCAATGAAGAAATCTTTTGTTTTAAATAACAGAAGTCATCAAGAAAACTTTAAATAAAATATAACTTAACAAACACACATGAATGAATGACAAAAACATGATCAAGCAAAAAAAAAAAGTAAAAAATAAAAGAATAAAAAAAAAAAAGTCTTTGGTTCCATATCCACACCACAACCACATCCTGGTGGATTTAAAAAAAAAAACTTTTGCTGGCAGGCCTTGGCTTGTGCAAATGCACTAATAATGTCCTCCACGTCCAAAACGTCTCACATCAGGTTCTATAGACATCAGTGCCTGTCCTGTGAGCCTCTCTCCACACATGGTTGACCTCAAGTAGTTTTTAATCAGTTTTAATGCTGAAAAGCTCCTTTCACCTGAGGCAACAGTCTGTTCCTACCTTCATTTGCAGATGTAAGTTCTTGTTGTTGTTGTTGTTCTATTGATGTGACATCAGGGGTTGGAGAAGAGGACGTGGTATGAGGATGTGATCCAGTCCAGCTGTGTGGGGCTGCCATGCTGCTGCTGCATGGAGGCATGTCCTGCTCACCTGAGGCTGCTGGAAAAACATATTTAGTTTATACAAACCAATAATAATTTAGTTTATATAGAGCTTTTTTATGACATCCTAATACCCACAATGTAAAAACAAGAAAAGACATACTGTAATTTTTTTTACATTTAATTGTGTTATTGCATTAAATCATATAAAAGTCAAATAATCGGCGCATGCTCTGCTGCGACGGCACGGTCTGTCATGCCAGTCCACATCAGTGTCTTGTTCTTCGTCCTGTTTTTCGCGTAAATTGTACGATTCTGTTTGTCAAGTTCTGTCAAGTCAGTCTGGCATAATCAGTCAACTAGATAATGCTGAAATTGTTCTGGATTGTCCTTGTGATACTGTGGATTATCGACAATGGCTCAGCGGTGGCCCCGCTGCAACCGGCGTCTAACAGAGACGGACCACTCACCTACAGCCGGGCTGATCTTCTACAGCTCCGTTCTTCCACTCCCTCCTTTCTCCTCCCAAGGAGAAACCAGCTGCCATCCCTCCGGAGATCCGACCAAGGAAAAGGGGCAGACGAGGTGGAGTGCGTACCCGGTGTTGCACCTAAATCTGTGACCCGTCAGAAACTGTGACCAAGGGATAGCAGACCCATGGATAGCAGAGACTTCTTACCCTAACCCTTACCCTTGTTCTAACCCTAACCCATTCTGCCCCCTGCAGTCACAGTTTCTGACGGGTCACAGATTTTGGAGTAACACTGGCAACGTAAGCGCCCATTCAGACCCCCTCTCCCCTCCATCATATTGGCCAACGTGCGGTCCCTCCGTAACAAGATGGATCAACTTCATGCCAACTGTCAGGGAGTGAAGGTCTTCAGAGACGCATGTGTCATCGCCCTAACCGAATCCTGGCTCGACGAATCCATCTCCGACTCAGAAATCAGCCTTGATAACTTTTCCATGGTCCGGGCTGATAAGACCAGTCAATCGGGTAAGGAGAGGGGCGGGGGACTATGTGTTTTTATCAACAACCGGTGGTGCAATAACATCAAAGTACACAATAACATCTGCACACCTGACATAGAGCTGCTGACACTGTCCATGTGCCCCTTCTACCTCCCAAGAGAATTCCCCATGGTGGTCATCGGGTGTGTTTACTGTGTTTACTGATGCTAACATCAGGGTAGCGGCGGAGGTGATAGCTGAGAATGCTAATTCCATGCTAAGTAAATATCCTCGCGCCCCGGTGTTCTACTTGGGTGATTATAACAACTGTAGACTTGAAAACGTGCTGCCTTCCTTCTACCAGTACATGCATGTTCCAACGAGGAAGGGGAATACCTTGGACCTGTGTTATGGAAATATCGCCGATGCTTTTGCTGCTCGGACTTATCCACCGCTGGGCTCATCAGACCACAATGTTTTGGTCCTTCTTCCTCGGTACAGACAGGAACTGAAGCACATCAAGCAACAGGTCCACAGCGCTGCCAGCTGGTCGGAGGATGCAATTGCACGTCTACAGGGTTCTTTGGCGTGCACTGATTGGAGCGTTTTTGATGGCTCTCTGGATGAGAGGCTTGCAGTAGTGACGGACTACATTAACTTCTGTATAAGTGACTGCATTCCCACAATAACTTACAGGTCATTTCCCAACTCCAAACCTTTGGTTACTCCAGTGATTAAACAGAGGCTTAAAGAAAAACACAATATGCTCAAGCACAAGGATTGGTTTTCACTCAAAACAATTGACAGACAGATCAGGAATGACATTCTGAAGGCAAAACTCAAATATAAAGATAAAATAGAACGGGACTTTGCAAACATGAACACAAAACAAGCCTTTCAGAAAATAAAAACACTTACTGGACAAAAAGTCACAGGAGACTTTTCAACAATCTCAGACCCCCAAACCTTTGCAAACACCCTTGATACCTTTTATTCAAGGTTTGACACAGCTGACCACTCAGTCCAGTGTGATCAGCTACTCAGTGCTCTGCCATATGATCCACCATCATCACCTCCCTTTACGGAGGAAGATGTTCGACAGGAGCTGAGTAGGTGCAAGACAGTCAAGGCCACGGGGCCAGACGGCATCCCTGCAAGGGTGCTCAGAATCTGCTCAATGGAACTGTCCCACCTCTTTTTTTCCATCATGCAAGAATCCTACAGCATGGCATGGTGGCCCACTCTCTGGAAAACATCAACCATCATTCCCCTCCCCAAGAAACACCGTCCCTCAGAACCCAACCACTACAGACCAGTCGCACTCACACCTGTTGTTAGCAAATGCTTTGAGAAACTGATCCTGCGCACCATCCTTCCAGCTGTCAGCCCACAACTGGACAGTTTCCAGTTTGCCCATAAAACCAAACGAGGAACAGAGGATGCTGTGGTATTTCTCCTCCACTCCCTCCTTCAACATCTGGAGACTGCTGGAAACTCAGCAGCAGTTCTTTTCATTGACCTCAGTTCAGCATTTAACACAATTCAGCGCCATCAGATGATCATGAAGCTACAACATCTCAACATCGCCCCTCATACCATCCATCTCATTCACAGCTTCTTGAGCAACAGACCACAGACTATAAGGATAGGGGCTTCTACATCTGTCACCACCATTACCAACACCGGAGCCCCCCAGGGCTGCGTCCTCAGTCCCTTCCTCTTCACACTGTACACAAATGACTGCATCAGTCCTTCACCCATCACCTCATACTACAAATATTCAGATGACACTGCAATCCTGGCCCTCCTCAATGACAGCCACTCCATCACTGCCTATCATAACACAGTTCTGCATTTCACGCAATGGTGCACGGACAATTACCTCAACATCAACGTAGGAAAAACAAAAGAACTGGTTTTCAACACACCCACCTCCAGTCTCAATCCCATCTCCATCAATGGTAACACAATAGGACAGGTCAGCAAATTCAAATATCTCGGACTCACCCTGGACAATAACTTATCCTTTGACCACCACATCACTGACATCCATAAACGCTCACAGCAGAGGCTACACGCTATCCGCACACTCAGTGCACTCTCGGTTGCCCCTCATCTTCTGTTATTACTGTACAAGAGCATCATCCAGCCCATCCTGATGTACTGTTCTCCTGCGTTCTATAACATGCTGTCTGTCTCCAACAAAAGTAAGCTCAATAAAATAACACACATAGCCTCAAAAATAATTCACATCCCCACACCCAGCATCTCAGAACTTAATGAAAGAGCATGAGCACGCCTCGGTAGAACAATAGCCATGGACATAGAGCACCCTCTCAACATCCACTTTCAACCTCTGCCCTCTGACCGCAGGTACAGAACACTGAAATGGAGAAGAGCTCGCTTTAACAAGAGCTTTGTACCATCTGCCATCTCCATCCTGAACAAGACAACCCACTGACCAATGGGTCGTAACGAAAAATGCATGCTCTATGGTTTTCTATGGTTTTCTGTGGGGGTTTTTTGTATGATTTTGCATGTTATGTCTGTTTCCCTTACTGTATGTTTTTCTTGTTGTATTTGTCCTTCTTGTTTGGCAGGCTGTGAAAATGAATTTCCCAACTGGGACAATAACGTTACCTGTCTGTCTATCTATGACAAAAGAAGAGAAAATCCCTGAAAACTTTATTTGTTTAAACACAAAAACAGTTCCTGCCTACATTTTGTAGAGGTCAGTTGTTGTTGTTTTTCCTGCTACTGTTGTGATCCTAAAAATTCCAAGAACGAACCTCCGAGGTGGAAAAAAACTACGCACAGCGTATTTAGTCAGCTGGCTTTATGTTTATGCTGCAAGAATTGTGTCTGCTCCACACTCAACATGAAGATCTGTTTGAACAGCCAGCTTCACTGTTCCTGCTAATATTTTTTATTTATGTATGTGACAATAAGAAAATTCAAGATGATATATGATATCGCCCTCTTCCAAATGCAAATTATTTACTAGTTAGCTTACTGTTAATGACCGACTCTACCGTTTAAATAAGCTAGGCTAAGCTGCAGTGAACATGTCATGTGCAGACAGTTGTGCTTCATGAGGCTACAGACTGGGACAAAGTGCATCATAACTTTTTATAAATAGTGTCAGATTATACATGTTTGAACTTACCACTTTTACTGTTTTTCTTTTTTCTTCACCCTCTTGTTTTTATTTTCTTTTTGCGTGTCCAGACCAGACCATGGTCCAGACGGGTACGCTCGCTTCATCTTCAAGGTAAGAGCTGGCGTGGGCAGTCAGGGCCCCATGAGGGGGGTTCCAAACGTTCCACGGCAGTGTGTTTGGATTCTTAATATAAAGAATATAAACATAAATTATATAAAAATAATATTAAATGAATTATATAAAATTATTTAAATATAAATTATATAAAATAATATAAAATAAATTATATAAAATAATATAAACATAAATTATACATAAATAATATAAACATAAATTATATAAAATAATATAAACATAAATTATACATAAATAATATAAACACAGATTATATAAAAATATTAGAAACAAATTATATAAAATAATATAAACATAAATTATATAAAACAATACAATATGAACTTCAATCCCAAATGGGACACTGCCGCCTCCTCCCAACTTTAGCCATTTCTTTCAAGTTGTTCCAACAACACGTTTCGTGGCGGCACAGAGCACAGCCAGTCAGTGCAGTAAACAGGCACGTCCCAGTACGTCGCTATGATGGTGCCGTACGGCGCTGACAACTGCTGAAAACTGTCGTTAAATTGGTTGGGAAAATGTGTGGGATTAATATATATCCTAAAGGCTTTGATAACGAAGGACATTTTGTCTTTAATTTTGGTTAGTTTCAGTTAGTTTTGTGAACACAAGATACAGTTCTAGTTTACTTATAGTTTTTGTTTTTGTTCATTTCTAATAATCTGGAGATGTCATTGACAGCGTGCTCTCATTTCTAATGACGTTACATAAAAACAGTAACTGCAAGACAATAAGGAAACAGCAGTGGAGTAAAATTCAAAACAGTCACAGACATGAACGTAATGGTTCTTTATCATATTGTTAAACCGTCCTGATAAGTGAACAGAGTTTAATGTTTGCTGCTCAGTGTTCCAGCTGTGGGCTGCACTAAAGCTCAAAGGTGATCTGGACTCTTGAACATCAAGCATCAGTCAGGACCAGTTAGGTTTGTGTTCATGTTTAATAGAGAGGTTAGATACTCAGGTAAGAGATACTCTGTCTCTTCTACCTGACAGAGAGGCCAGCCCACTCTGTTATCCAGGCTGCAGTGATGGTTGAACAGCTGTCAACACTAATGAATCTTATGGCAGAGTGAGAAACTGAATTCTCTGCAGTTAGTTTCATTCACTATATAGTGCACTACAAAATACCCACAATGCACAGCAAAAGTGAGCGTACATACGATGTACCGTACATGGTACTCTCGTATACCACAATGCAATGTGGTCGTGTTTTGCCATAGAAGGAGAAGAGAAGGAAGGCTGTTAGGAGCTGCTTTCATTCATAAATGTAAAAAACGTTAAAGTATCTTTAACACGTTCGTAGCGTAGCTCTTTAGCATCTTTTAGCGGCTGTAAACAGCTTCAAAATTATCTACTTATCCTCCCGAGTGCTCGGTTTGTTTACGTGAATTTTGGTGCGTCCACTTCCGTCACAGGAATAACCGGCTCATCAGCTGAAGCTACGACGTTTAGAAAATTTCAGTGTAGTGTCTGAAATGTCGTTTGGTCATTCTCTATGTAGCTCGCTATTTCATTTACACCACAGAGGGGAGAGAGAGTGAGTGGATGAGTGGATGATTTTGAACACAGCTACTGAGGCTGCGTTTACATGGACACTCCTGACTTAAAGACGAAAAGATTTCAGATGACGACGCTCGGAGAAGAGTTAATCCGCTGTAGTGTGCATTCCTGTTCAGTAGATGGCGGTGTAGGTCTGCAGAGAGGCAGTGCTACTACAACACATGAACGAAGAAGAAAAACTTTAACAAACAACAATGGTGAATAGACGCACAGAGACGCAGGAGTTTCAACAAATCTGACTGGATAGTTTTGTCTGGATAACAAACCGAGCATTCGGCAGACGGCTGAAGCTGTTGTTGTTCCTGGTATGTGTGCGCAGCCTTCATCTGAAAGAGTACTGCACATGCGGTCACGCCGGCATTTCACCCTGAAACGCTCCAATGCGGGTTTACATGGAGCTGCATGGAGAGAGTTTTGGAAACTTTCCACTCTGGAGCCTGTTTTCAAAAGTTTCCGTTTTCCGAGTTTCCATCTAAACGCAATGAAAGCTTATCAGAGGCTCATTATTGAGGATAATGACTCAGCACTCCTGCTCTCAGGTTAATGATCCATCAGACCATAAAGCTCCTCAGGTCAGGCCTCCTCACTGAGGGTTAAGGGTCACCTGAAGGCTAACAGGTGAGAGGAGGAGGAGGGGGAGGGGGAGGAAGAGGAAGCTCGGTGGAAATGCTGCTGCACAGACATCAGTGTATCATGCAGTCATTCCATATCCATTTTCAAATCAAAAATCGGTAAACAAATAACGGCCTATTTTTCGCTGTTTTGATTTTGTTTTGAAATTAAAAATAGAATATAAGAGAATGGAATTATCATGGAATTTTTGTTCTATTCGTTTTTGGTTTGTATCATTTTCGATGTGTTGTGACCCGAGAGTTGTTGACTTTTTTGTCAGGGGGGCCAGTCTTTAACTGCACGGATCTTGAAACCTGTTCACAGAGATTTATTGATCTATCCGAGGCATTTGATTCAGTAAACCATGAACTGTTATTCATGAAACTTAGAGCAGCTGGTTTAAGTTCCAAGACTGTTAACTGGTTTAAAAATTATTTTACCAGCCGAACTCAGTGCGTCTATGCAGAGGGCCATAAATCTGAGTGTCTTCCGATCACTAAAGGTGTCCCCCACGCAGTGTTGTGTGTAACGCGTTAGAAAGTAACGCGTTACAGTAACAAAACTACTTTTTCGGGTAAAAAGTGAAGTAACGCGCTACTGTTGAAAATTTGGTAACGAAACGTAGTTCCTTTTTAATGCAGCGCTACGTTACATTTCCCTCGGACAGATCTGACACTGAAGCTGCCCTCTCAGCTGCTCGCACAGACACGAGCAGCGTTGCCAAGTCCACTCGTTATAAGCGTCTAAAGGCTGAAAATCTCGTGAGTCACGGCCGCAGGTCGTGGTTGTTGGGCTTGTTTCTAGACGTGAAGTTGCTTCTTGGGGCTCTTAAGTCTGTGTGTATCCCCCTGATTATCTTCCAGCTCCTAACAATAAAGGAAAACACGACTGCAGTAGGCAGTTTGTCCACTTCCTTGTTTCCTGGCTATATGCACGCCCCCAAACACACTCACGCACATGGAGCATGCTCCAGAGCCAAAGTTGCCAGGTCTGCTTGTTATAAGCGACGGTCTTTTCTTGAATAGATACTTAGCACTGTGATATTGAAATGTAATGTAGACGACAATTAACACACTTTGTGTAGACTTCTCTTTTTAAAAAGTAATATATCACATTAGAAAGAAAATAGCTGGAGGTTGTTTATTTTGGGCTTGTTTTTATCGACCTGGAAACACTGGGCAGGAGCCCTGATTCCACAGGGTATGTGACATTTTGTAAAATAAAGAGCACAAAAAACTGTTATGTTCTCTGTAGTAGAACTTTTTGTAGGCCTTCACATTTAGGAATAGATATGGGGTTCTGTCCATGATCAAGCAATGTAAAAGTAACGGAAAAGTAACGTGAGAAGTTACTCTTCATAGAGGGTAACTAAGTAAAGTAAAGAGTTACTTTTTTCAGATGTAACGAGTAATGAGCAAACACTACTTTTTAAAAGTAACTTCCCCAACACTGCTCCCAGGGATCTATTCTGGGACCCATTCTGTTTTCTATTTTTATAAATGACCTGGGAAAGGACATAAAGGCCAAAATACATCTCTATGCTGATGATACTGTGATCTATACTTATCCAAACTCTATTACAAAAGCGGTGCAAAAGCTTCAGACAGCATTTCAGTCCTTACAAACAACACTACAAAATCTAAAGCTAGATTCAAATGCTCAAAAAACAAAGTTCATAGTCTTCTCAAGAGGTAACTTGCAACAGGTGAATAATTATAATGTTTTTCCTTCTTAAAGAAGCTGTATTGAAAATGTGACTTCAGACAAGTACTTAGGTATTTGGATAGACAGCAAACTCTCATTTAATGTACACATCACAAACCTAGTAAAAAAGCTTAAAATGAAGATTGGCTTTTATTTTAGAAATAAATCCTGTTTTACTTTGAATGCCAAGAAAAAAACTTGTGGAGGCTACATTTTTGTCTGTGATTGATTATGGTGATATTTTGTATATGCATGCGTCTGCCTCCACACTGCAGACTCTTGATTCAGTGTTTCATGCATCTCTTTGCTTCATAGCCAACTCAAAATCTCTCCCCCATCACTGTTTTCTTTATGATTTGGTTGGTTGGACTTTGCTAGCAATTTGCAGACAACAACACTGTATTATTTTTATTTATAAAGCAATTCTGGGAAAACTTCCATCTTACTTCTGCTCCTTTCTGTATTAAAGCTCTACTGGGTAAAAGCTACGATCCTCTAACTTGCTGCTCTTCTCTGAACCCAGAGTTTTCACAGACCTGGGAAAACTGTTTTTTCTTTTAATGCACCCTGGTCGTGGAATAATCTTCAAAAAGAGCTATAACAGGCTTCAGTGATATCTCTTAATGAATTTCAGAGCATCATTAAGAGTGTGGTGACAGAGGCATGTGGTTGTTTTCCTTGAAAGCCAAATGTGTTTTTCCTTATTTGTTTTAAACCTGTTGTTTGTGCTGTGTCATTTTCTATGTACTGTGACTCTGTGCGGCTGCTATTTTGGCCAGGTCTCTCTTGTAAAAGAGATTTTTTAATCTCAATGGGACTTCCTGGTTAAATAAAGGTTAAATAAATAAAAAATAGAGAAGGTGATATACAGTGAGTGACATATAAATCGACCACTATGGCCGCACTAGAACAATACGCCGATCTTATTAAGCAGTTGTTGAAGCTGGTAAGACCCACACAGACATTTCGGAGACGTTGCAGGAGATGGGTGTCCTAAGTATGGGAGGCCGTTTAGGACAAAACGCATTAAAAACCTGCACACACACTCACAATGGATTCACACACACACTGACGACTGGCACATATGGACTGAAACAAGGAAAAACACATCAAAAATCAGCACATACACCCACAGTTTACACACACTCACACAGGTAATGGGTATTTACACACTGTAAATAAAAGCTAAACACATTAAAAAGCTCCACACTCACAACAACAATAGGCACATACACACTAAAGATATGCACACACAACTGCATGCACACACACACTGAGTGTGAACACAAACTGATAATGGGTATATAAACTCAAAAAACATGCACACACATCTGCTCATGCACGCACACTGACAATGGCTACGTACATGATAAACATATTCACACGCTGAAAACCTGTGCACATGCACACATTATATAGAGTATTTACACGGACCACCTTTCACACAGGGGATGATCGCTTTCATGTCTGTGTTAACTTCCTCTACTGATCTTGAGTGTCTGTGTGTGTGTGTGTGTGTGTGTGTGTTGGTGTGAGTGTAAAATTAATTGAATGTGCCCGGAAGCTCCTGTCAGTGTAACCGGAAGGCACCTGAAACTGCTTGTTTACAGCTTGTTTAAAGTCCGCCAATGGCACAGCTACTTCCGACTTTGCTGTTTCAAAATATTTGTCTCTGCATTATAAATATTTCATAACCTATACTATAGAAACTTCACACTTGAAGAACAATGACTTATTGTTCATCATTTTTGCGTAAATTAACCATCTGTCAGAACAAACCACCTCACTCGCTAGACAAATTAAGAGTTTCGTCATGTTTGCATGTATTTTATTCTGAAAGCTTTGACAGGAAGTCCTAGTATCTGATACAGATGGATGCACACTTGACTTCGATCATGACAGCATCACAGGTACCACAGGTAGACAAACCGAGGAGGCTGTTTCAATTGTTTTTTCCCCCCAAGGTAACGTTTTTACACCGTGTCACATTCTCGTGACTCTGACGACGAGCCACAGAAGACATGGCACCAACAGTTCTGGTATGGTTTCACAGCTCGGTCCAGCTACCGGGCTCTGTTGGATTGACTGGATGCAGCGCAGAATTCGAGCAGAAGAAGTCACGTATTTCCTCAATATTAGCCTTATTGCACAAGGCTAAAAATAAAGAATCCAAATGCAAGTAAAATCAACTTCTGTGTGTGTGTGCCATATCTTGATGACTGTGGCTTGTCCTTGAAACAGCCTCCCGGTTTGTCTATACCTAAGTGTGACACGCTTCCCCTCTTTAAAAAGCACGTACACGCCCGCCATCCTTGATGAAAACATGAACTAATAATAACTGAAACGTTAGCTATCGTGCTGCTCGATTCACCCGGTAGAGACTGACCGACCTTCCTGAGAAAAAACAAGTCAGCAACTCATCGAAAATGATACAACCCAAAAACGAATACAAAAATCCATGATAATTCCACTCTCTCATGTTCTATTTGTAATTTCAAAACAAAATCAAAACAGCGAAAAATAGGCCGTTATTTGTTTTCTGATTTTTTATTTGAAGCAGATATGGAATGAACGAATGATACACTGACACACAAACATGCACTGTAACTGATTTTTTCAGTTCAGTTTTTTTACTTCAGTTTATTTCGGACAAAGAAAACAGTTGAAAATAAAAACAGTCAAATCAATGGTACATAATACCACAAATGCTCATAAGTACTAAACAAAGCATTCAATATGTCCAAAAAGAAGAAGCAAAAGCTTTTCATGTCCTACGCCCACTTACTCTCCCTCTATATTAACCAAAATATGTTCAGTCCCCCCCCCATCCTCATCCATCCATCCATCCATTCATTCATTCATTCATTCATTCATTCATTCATTCATAGGTGTGGTGAATTACAGGTGTGGAGTATGTGCGGACTGGTTATTAGAAGTTCCACTTCCAAAACAAATCACATTCATAGGCACATATACCCGTCTGCATTCACATATTATACATATTACACTCATATACACAGACACAGACATACAAATATACAAATACACAAACTAGCCTGTGTGATGCACACTTTAACAGTCATGAGAAGAATGATCCGTTCACTTCAGGATTAATTGACAGCCTTTAAAAATGACTTGACTCTGTTTCCATAATTCTATACCTTTCAATAATAGCTTTTTTATAAATGATCTTAAGTTGGACATTTTTACTCATTTTTGTTTGTTCATCCACAATTTCACCCCACAGACAGAAATGCACATGCAGTACTTCTGAGGGTCGTACAGACCATCGCTTACTTAAGATTTGATTTTTAAACTTAACAGCACACCTACAGCTGCCTACTGTAAACAGCTGAGCAGTAAATTACTGTAAATTATAAATGTCCACAGGAGAAAAAAAAACTTTTCCCAGGAAAACTGAGCTGTAGCAGGTAAATTCTTTAGATAATGTTTCACATATTTGGGTGAAATGATTGTTTTAGTAAATATATTTTAATGCAAAAAAAATGATGTGTTCATTTATTTATTGTATTCACAAAATTATCTTTCTAATAAATGATCCATTTAATAGTTAAAGATGTTTTTATATGCATTAAAATATAGTAAGTTCGCTGTCTTGGAAGTTTTTTCCTGTTTCTGGTGAACAAATGAGATGAAGACAGACATGGTTTTATTTCCAGTGCAAAGGAAATGTCCGTTGACACGTGTGGTTCAAATGCCAAGAGACCCCGAGTCAAGAGAGAGACACGTTTAAGTAAGGAGAGGATACACAAAAAGACTCAGGTGGGACCTCTGTCTATAGGGAAATATGTAAAACAGGCAGACATGGTGAGCAGATGAAGGAAATACAATTTACATGGAGATGTCATTATCTTTGATGTAGGGCACCGAGATGGGTGGGGTCAGTCTGAGGGGGAGACAAAAGAGGGCTAGGTGTGGGGAAGAAAAGGATTTTAAAATCAAAGAGGTCTGGCAGAAGATGGGCTGTCGGCAAGCTAAAGGTGACAGGCAGGACATCTGCTGCAGGGCTGGAAGTTTAGGGGCCGTTTACATGACGCCGAAAACGGTCAATTCCGCAAACGTTTCGTTGTGTTTTGGCTTTCCTTTTAGATGAGACCACGTTGCGTTTCCACTGAAAACGCAAACTTTTGAAACCGCTCCCCAGAGCGTACAGACTTGAATCCGCTCCTCCATCCGGCCTCGTGTAAACACAGAGCAGAGCGTTTCAGGGGGAAACGCTGACGTCACCGCATGCACAGTACTCTTTCACATTCAATTTAAATTTTCAATTTAGTTTATTTGATACAGAGGGACAATGTACATTCATACACACTTTAAAAAAATAAAATGTAAATGTACCCAACTCTAGCTACCAAGTTAATTTCCATTGGTAGTCCCCCAGCTAAAATATAAAAACAAACAGGTTAAAGGAAGAAAATAAAAATATAATATTTAAAAGGTTCTGTTCTTCTTGTTTTGCTTCTTTTTAAAAAAGAACAGAGAAACATTATCATAATAAAACATTTTACAATACATTACAATCATAGTTTTTATTGTACACAGGTGGTCAGTACCAGATGTTAAAGAGCTGGAGTCGAGTATAAAGTGCTAGAGTTACTAATTAAAGTGCTAAAGTTGATATTTAAAGTACCAGGTCTCTTGGAAAAATGAGCACAAAAAAATTTTCAAGAAAGGAGAGAGAGAGGAATTTAAAAAAGAAAAGAAAAAAAGAAAAAGAAAAGGAGGTAGGTGGAGATGGCATGGGGCTGCAGCAATGCAAGTCCAGGTCATATGTATTGATTTAGTTATGGTGTTTAAGGGTTAATGCCAGTTATAGTGTCATCAGACTGTGGGGATGGGGCCAAAAAAAGAGAGGAGAGGGGAGGTAACTCAAGAGAGAGAGAAAAAATATAGATAAATAAATAAATGGAAGAGAGAGAGAAAAAAATTAATAAATAAATTTAAAAAAAGGTGATGGGTGGTCAGATGAAAATAATCAGTTAGTTACATAAATAAACAGTAGTCCAAGAAGTGATGACATGGCACCATTACCTCGTGTCCTACAACGTGATTACCAGTACTTAGACAAAGTGACATAGTGGTATTGCACAATATTAACACTATAACTGTTTTTTATTTGAAACAGATATGGAATGAACGACGATACACTGACACACACACAAACATGCACTGTAACTGATCTTTTCAGTTCAGTTCAGTTTATTTCGACAATGAAAGTTGAAAATAAAACAGTCAAATCAAAGGTACATAATACCAAATGCTCATAAGTACTAAATAAAACATTCCAATATGTCCCGAAAAGAAGAAGCAAAAGCTTTTTTATGTCCTATGCCCACTTACTCTCCCTCTATATAACCAAAATATGTTCAGTACCCCCCCATCCATCCATCCATCCATCCATCCATCCATCCATCCATCCATCCATCCATCCATCCATCCATTCATAGGTGTGGTGAATTACAGGTGTGGAGTATATGCTGACTAGTTATTAGAAGTTCCACTTCCAAACAACAAATCACATTCATAGGCACATATATACCCGCCTGCATTCACATATTATATACATATTATACACTCATACACACAGACACAGACATACAAATATACAAAATACACAAACTAGCTCTGTGTTATGCACACTTTAACAGTCATGAGAAGAATGATCCGCCACTGCAGGATTAATCGACAGCCTTTTAAAAATGACTCTGTTTCCCATAATTCTATACCTTTCAATAATAGCTTTTTTATAAATGATCTTCAGTTGACATTTTGTTTGTTCATATCCACAATTTCTACCCCACAGATAGAAAATGCACATACATACTTCTGAGGGTCAGACAGACCATCGCTACTTAAGATTTGATTTTTAAACTTAACAGCACACCTACAGCTGCCTACTGTAAACAGCTGAGCAGTAAATTACTCTAAATTATAAATGTGCACAGGAGAAAAAAAAAAACTTACCCAGGAAAAACTGAGCTGTAGCAGGTAAATTTCTTTTAGATAATGTTTCACATATTTGGGTGAAATGATTGTTTTAGTAAATATATTTTAATGCAAAAATGATGTGTTCATTTATTTATTGTATTCACAAAATTATCTTTCTAATAAAATGATCCATTTAATAGTTAAAGATGTTTTTATATGCATTAAAAATAGAGTAAGTTCGATGTCGTGGAAGTTTTTTTCCTGTCTCTGGTGAACAAATGAGATGAAGACAGACATGGTTTTATTTCCAGTGCAAAGGAAATGTCCAGAACACACGCTGCGTGGTTCAAATGCCAAGAGACCCCGAGTCAAGAGAGACACGCTTTAAGTAAGGAGGATACACAAAAGACTGGTGGGACCTCTGTCTGTAGGGGAAATATGTAAAACAGCCAGACATGGTGAGCAGACAAAGGAAATGTACAATTTACATGGAGATGTCAGTATCTTTGATCTAGGGCACCAAGATGGGTGGGGCTGGGGTCAGTCTGAGGG
The DNA here is from genome assembly GCA_036419115.1 of Scarus forsteni. Taxonomy (NCBI): domain Eukaryota; kingdom Metazoa; phylum Chordata; class Actinopteri; order Labriformes; family Labridae; genus Scarus; species Scarus forsteni. The sequence goes on from JAZDUH010000283.1 coordinate 4,752,437, forward strand.
GGAGACAAAAGAGGACTAGGTGTGGGGACAGAAGGATTTTAAAGTCAAAGAGGTCTGGAAGAAGATGGGCTGTTGGCAAGCTAAAGGTGACGGGCAGGACATCTGCTGCAGGGCTGGAAGTTTAGTCCATCACAGCTGTAATTTAAAATGCATTAAAAAGCTGGCCGGAATAATGATCCTGTAAATGGAAAAACAGCTGAGGAAGCTTTTTTATTAATACAGTAATAATACTGTGAATTAAAAAGACTGTAATGATTCCCTGAATTAAAATACCAAAGATAAACAGTTAAATAAAAACACAGAAATATCCCTGTCAACTTAAAGATAGAAATGCTACCATAAAGTGTCTACAGTAAATCTACAACAACCTTTTTAGAGTGTATGTCGTGTTTTAGCCTCAGAGAGTTGTTAAACTGTGAGGAGAGTTAGCGATGAGAAACTCTGATGATGATGAAGATGAATGATGAATGAGGATTTTAATGTTTAATCAGAGATAATGAGGGAAGCTTCAGCGGCTAACATGGACTACAAACATGGCTGCTAACCCTCAGGGAGCTTTTTCTAAATGATTTTAATAATCAATAATTCATTGACTGCTGCTCGGGCCGTGAGAGCCTCCTGAGCTCAGAATAAGAGGTCATAAAAGTCTGTAGTTCTTCTCCTGATCAGGTTTGAAACATCCTGAAAAGTCTTTGGTTTGTTTGTTTTGGTCATGAAGAGCAGCTTCATGTTTTAGCCTCTCCACAGAGTTTATCAACAATGATGATGGAGAATGATCCCTCAATATACCAAATAAATATGATAAATATAGAATCAAAACTCCCAGAGTGACTGTATGAGAACAATCTAAGGCCCATCCACACTAAGACAAACCGAGGTCTAAACGCTTTTTACAGAATTCATGATCATCCATATGAAGACGGCGTTTTGGGGGTCTGTAAATCCTTGATCATTTTGAAACCAGGTTCCAGAAGTGTAAAGATTTTGAAATGCCGTGATACACAGCTCTGGTGATTACTGGCTCTCCGTGAATCGTTCAGATACGCCACGTCATAGTTTCATATCTTCAACAATGGCGGCGCGTGACGTGTAGCATATATGTGCTGATGAAGCTAGTGACCCTACTATCCCTGTTGCAGCAAAATCTCCTTTCTTCTCAATCACCACCGAGTTGAACAAACAATTATCGAGGACACATTACAGCACTTCTTTTATGATCACTTTATCACAATCTCTAGCTACATAACTTTTACAGCAGTGTGTATTCCCACCGTTTTTTAATCTGTTTCTCATGTCATATCGCTACAGCGCCCCTAGAGGTCTGCTATGTAGCTTTATGTTTACAGCGATTCATGCATTCATGCACATTTTCGCCTTTTATCATGACGATCGCTTTTGGAAACCCAACGTTCAGCCTTTTGTCTTTGTCAGTGAGGCCTTAGTTCAGTTTGTCTGTTTGATCCTCTGATGGTCCAGAGAGTCTGCCGGCCAAAGGCCTCAGTGCTGATCCATGAGTCCATGAGCGGTTTAGACAAAGCTCTGAGATCTTTATAATCCACTTTGTTCGTATCAGTCCATCTTTCTGCACAAACAATTATTAATGCATTAATGTGACATCATTATAACGGAAGTTATTCTGAAATGAATTGTCTGTGAATTCAAGTATTCTAACAACAACAAAAAAATCCAAAAAGGTCCTGGAGTGACAGGGTGAATATGATAATGAAACTTTTAAACACAAAGGTTTATAGAAAACAAATCAGAACAGACAAGAACAAACACAACAACTCATTCATTCATTCATCTTTATTTAATCTGGGAGAACGAGGGTTTAAAGTTTAATGATGCAGAGAGAATAACAGAGACATAAATCTGCTCTGGTTTAATAATCCAACAGAATAAAGTACAGGAACATCACCCTGTTATAGTTTGTCTTTAAGGCTTCAGGTGGAGCTGGAGGCAGTTTTTACAGAGTTAACAGAGACGTGACGTACAGACGAGTTTTACCTGCTGAAGCTTATAGGTGAATAAAGACTCACCTGTCCGGTTTCACACTCAGAGCTCAGCTCACCTGCTCACAGAAACTGTAGATAATCTCACCGTCGTCTAAAACAGAAAAGCAGCCTCAGTGGTTCCTGCTCATGTTGTTTCTGCAGAGGGAGCACAGTTTGTCTTAATTATCTCCACCTGGAGGACGTTATTGTCCCATTGTTTGTTTCTCTGTTAGCAACAGAACTCAAAAAGTTATGGACGAATTTTGATGAAACTTTCTGGAAATGTCCAGATTGGGACAAGGAACAAATGATTAGATTTTGCATATTACTCCACCATAAACAGTCAGGACATTTGAAAAAAATACAGGACAAGTTTCCAACAGGTTCTACAAGATATCACAGACTGATCTGGATCAAAGGTCTGGATTCTCTGATCCAGAACAAGAAAATTTAGATATCCTTTGAATTTTGATCATAACAAGGGAACAAATAAAGACACAGACTTACAACAAACAGTAAACTAAAGCCAAGATCCTGTGGAGTCTGGAGTGTTCAATCTGATTTGTTTTATCTTCAAAAACTTTGGAGCTAGATCCAGAAGAAAACGCCATGATGAAAAATGTGATTTTCATGAATAACTACTGAACTAAAATAGATATCATTATGAATCCAGGTGCTAATGTTTTCATGGTCAATGGATCTAAATATTTAGATGAAGTAAAGGTAGGACTAATATTTATGGTGACAATCACAGTATGGTTCAGGACTGTGGTGCTGGTGGAGGTCTGCGCTCTCTGTGTTTTTCTAGTTCACGGTGAGATTATCGATGTCTGATGTAAACGTACAGGAGCACAAAGTGAGCATGGACCAGATCGTGCAGAGGCTGCTGTGATCCATCAAACCTCTGTGGAGGGTTTAAAGGCTGAATGTGGCAGAGCAGAACAAGATGTGAAGGTGTAACAGGACCCAGGATTGAACCCTGTGGTACGCCTTCTGCAGGTGTAGAAGGGCAGGATATTACTAACCTGACACGCCAGATGGATAGTTTCATATGTCCGCCACGGAAATATTTCACAAATCCATCTGGGTAGCTGCTCTTCTGATTAGCTTTCAGAGGTGGGACCTTCAAAACAATCAGTCGCTGGCGATTGGACGACCATTCGAACCAAAGAAGAAGAGGATTGGGCAACCGTTCTGAATGACACACTCACCACAGGCCAATCCACATCAAGCCCCGGTATGACGTAGCTTATGTGCGTAGCAGCTAAAGTTAGCCGTTAGCCGCTAACTTAGCTGCTAACAGCTAACGGCCTCGTACTATCCTCTTACACTAAATTGTACCACACAGATGATTCATATAACTCTTATATGTAACATGAACCTCGTCAAAGACAATTCTTACAAGTAAATTTCTGAGGAGGGCAGATTTCGCCAAGGTTTACTAAGTTTCTATGACAGGAGTCACTACCCGATCCGTACGTATTTCTATGACTGAATCCATCGCATATATATCGATATCTTTTTTTTATACAAATCACGGCTCGAGAGGAAGTGACGCAGTTTTCGCGCATGCGCAGTACAAATCGGGTAGCCGTCTGCTGACGTCACGCCTTCTCGTCACTCCCGCTCTTCCCACAGCTCCCGCCTCTGTTCCCTGATTGGGCCGTTAAAATTTTAGCCGAGTGAATCCATTGGTCTACGGTGCGCTACAAGATGGAGATCTGCAGGATTTCAGGAACTGAATCAGGCAGGCCCATCTGCTATGCAAGGTTAGGATATTACCGCTTTCACACTAACATTAGTGGGTCAATGTGTTTTCTTCAGTGTGGGTTAACCTGCTAACAATCACACGTGGCTCCTTTCCCTCTGCAGACTCCCTCTAATCAGCAGCAGACGAGCTGTGTGGCTGTTTTTTTTCCTCTGGTGCGTCGAGATGGAACACTATACAGACTGAACTGAAGCTCTCAGAGCTCATCTCACTTGGAGCTTTTCGATCCTTGCTGGTGGATAAACAGCGTGAAACCATTAAGCAGTGCCTGTGTTTCTGAATATTTTTGTATGTTTAATAATCTTCTGTCCTTTATAGCACTCTTCTCATTTACAAAAAAATGCACTTTTAAATTGTTGTTATGTTGTATACTTTTGCTTGCAATATGTATTTGCCTTGATGTGTGTTGCTGGCTTTTTTGGCCAGGTCACCCTTGGGAAAGAGATCATGATCTCAAAGGGTTTTTTACCTGGTTAAATAAAGGTTAAAATAAAAATAAAATCAGTGTGACAAATTGTGATCATGTAAACAGTGTAAAGTGGAGACAAGGACACATTTTTCTTTATTGTACTGTTGTCCCTCTTTAAAAATGGACAAACTCTGATGATTCAAAGGTGAATGGGCTCAGTTTCTCAGACGGTAAAGAGTAAAGAGAGTGATGTTATACTGTCAGCGTCTATAAAGTACAGGGTCAACACAGGTGTGATGACCCCCCTGAAGCCGATCAGAAATGCAGATGAAACCCTTTCAGACTGAAAACAGGAGCTGATTGTTCCAGTTTAAACGTGTTTGTAGTCGGTGTGGATCGGTCCATCGTCAGGCCGCTCAGAGCTCGCTGGTGTTTTTGTGCAGTAAGGGAGTTCATTCATACCTGAGCTCTCACACATTAGCTGCACAGACATGCAGGACGCCGGTCACACCAGGTGACTGTTGGACAGGTCTTCACTTCAGTCTGACCAAACATGCTGACCAGTCCTGCACACAGCAGCAGGAGGTGGGCTGAAGCTCAGGAAAGACCTCTCATAGGCTCATTCCTCTCATTGACAGCAGGTGATGGAGCGACGCTGACGTTCAGGTGTGATGAGCTGAGGGTCAGGGCTGTGGGAGCTTCTACAGGACGTTCACCTCCTCCAAGGTCACGAGCAGACAGTTTAACTGAGCTGATGAGTCTCTGCTGTCGCTCTGACGCAGGTGAGGACGATGAAGAGGCAGAGTTTCGTCTTCTGCTGATCGGTCGTCCATCTTCGCCAAAGTCAGAGAGACCAAACGATGAAGCTTCTCTGACACTGAGAGCAGAGTTAACATCAGACTCTGCAGGTGTGCTCAGCATCCCTGAGAATCCCTTTAAATGTGTGCAGAACGTTCTGAGTGTTCCTGTGAGCAGGAACAAAAACGTGACGGTGGACTGTGGGGTCTGAACCATGCTCAGGTGGACTGTGGGGTTTGAACCACGCTCAGGTGGACTGTGGGGTTTGAACCAGGCTCCTCACAGAGCTCATGCCTGTGCTGCTGCTGCTGAACACTTTCAGGCTCTAATCTTCACCTGCTCTAAGACCTCTGACTCGGCCTTTGACCTCTCTCAGCCCCGGAGCTGCAGCTGGCCTCTGCTTCCTGTCAGAGTGAAGTCAGAGATGGAGATCATGTGAGAGCTCGTCTTCACCTCTGAGGGCTGCTGCAGCCTCGTCAGCAGTTTGTCGTCTCGCTCAGGAAGTCACACACGGCGCCCGGCCTCAGCGGCGCCCGGCCTCAGCGGCGCCCGGCCTCAGCGGGGTGGAGCAGTGATGTTCTTCCCTTCAGAGCAGCAGAGGCCTCAGGGCTGAGGGACGCCCACGCTTGATGGTCAGAGTAAAGGTCAAAGGTCAGCTCTGGCTGATCTAGCTCCACCCCTTTAGGCTAAACTTCAGGCCCTCCGACCAACAGTAGCTGTGTTTGAAATGGCGTACTGCCTACTATCTACTTACCTACTCAATCAGTACATACTGCATACTGAATACTCAAAGATGATCTGAGTATGCTGCGGCTGCCCGAGCGTTTACAAACAGATGCATACTTAATACCCCAGAATGCATTTCGTGCCGGCCGGGAAGCAGCGCCAGGAAAATTAAAATAGTCCGACCACAAGCAACAGAAAACGACTGCATTCTGGAAAAACTACAAATTAATTCAGTAATAATATATTTTCTAGAGAGAAAGTAAGTATTTACATCACGATTATGAGCCCAGTTGTTTGAAATAGCGACTGTTTTTATTTTGTCTCGCCGTTTTTGGAGACCGAAGCGTCCGCCTGGTGGGTGTTTCCGTTTAAGTACCGTAAACACCGGGCAGCAGCAGCCCCCCCTTCACTTTTCCAAGTTATTGCGAAGTGTTTTCATTAAATTATTTCATTTCAGAAATTGAAGCCAGTTGAGTATACATCCAGGCATTTCTCGCATACACAAAATTCACATACTGTACAGTGTGAACGCACTGCAGACTCAATATGGTATGGAGTTAGATCAGTCTCATAATAAATAAATGCACACAGAAGGATTCACAAATGTATACTGGGATTAATATATAAATGTCTCTCAACTCACAAATATTTTTCAAAGTTCACAAATGTATTTCTGATGCACACACAAATATTACTTGTTTTATATATTTGTAATGGAAATCCACAAATGTCTATATTTAAAATAATTTGCAATTTTCGTTTAAAACAAATATTTATATTGTGATATTTATTCACAAACTGTTGAATCTGCATTCACAAACCGCTCTGCATTTGTGAACATCGCTGCATTTGTGTGTGAATCTTTTTGAGATTCCCCTGACGTGTCTCGATCCACAAATGTGTTTTTTTCAACAGGGAAGTATCTGTAGCCAATCAGATGTCTTCCTCCTTTCAGCCAATCACAAGAACGCTACTTTTCAGCCAATCGTATGAGCAGCGTTCGTACAGCTTAACCGACACATTGGACTGAGAGAACGAAGTTGTCATCCAAGTGGACATGGCGTCAGCACCTGGTTATCTGCAAAGTGTAAATGAAACATTATCCGGGTTTTCTTTGCTCTCTCTAGTTGGGAGGTTTGCTGAGATAGGTGGAGAATTGTATGAAATGTGTAACCACCGCCAGTGCCAGCGGGGTAACCCGATGTCTAACGCCGCCAGTGCTATCAGGGCTAACACTGAATCCACCACCGCCCGTGCCGCTAGTACCCACCCTCCCCTGCCGCCGACAGTGTACGCCATCACGGCCACTGGTGTTATGTACACACCGCCAACCATCTCCATCCCACCACCCGTGCAGCCATCACGGCCACCGCCGTTAACGTTAACCGTCAACCCTCTCCATCCTGCCGACAGCAGGTGCTGTCATCTCCGCCTCTGGTATTACGTGCCCGCCAGAGAGCAGAAGTGTGTGCCTATATTTCACATCGTGCATCCAGCCTTGCTCATGTAATGTCAGTAAATGTTATTGCATGTAATTATGACATTATTATTATTATTATCATGCATTCAGTGACTGAGCGCCTTGAGAGTGGCAGCCAGTCACAGCAGCTCCTCACAACTTTCACTGTTTTTGACTTTTTTTTGTCGTTTCTGCTCTTTATTAGTTTCTTTCTTTTTAGCAGTTGTTAGTGTCTGTACTGCCCAGTCATGGATGTGCATTACATGACACTGCTACTTTTCTTTTTATTCATTTTCGGAGCTTTCAAGTCCGCTACTGGTGACCCGTTCAGCGGCCCCATTGTTTACAGCCGTGAACAGCTGTTGGCGCTGAGCCAGACCAGGCCACCTCAGTGGGAGACCGAGCATCCCCGTCAAGCTCCGCCGGAGAAGGAGGGATGCAGGGCGAAGTGCAAGCATCGGGCGAAGAGGAGACGCTACAAGCCGGCCGTCCGTCCATCATCATCATGGGAAGCGTGAGGTCTCTCTAACAAGATGGAAGAGCTCTCAGCGCTGACTCGGCTGCAGTGGGAGTACCGTGAGTGCAGCCTTATGATGTTCACGAGTCATGGCTGAATAGACTCACCCGGACCCGCACGTAACTCTGGACGGATTTCACCTCGTCAGAGCGGACTGGAGTGAGAGAGAGCGGTAAGAAGAAGGGAGGGACTCGCGATGTATGTGAATGAGAGATGGTGTAATGCTGGGCACATCAGTGTTAAAACAGCGCTGCACTAAGGACATTGAGCTGCTGGCGGTCAGTTTGCGGCCATATTATCTGCCGAGGAGTTTTCGCGTCATCGCGATCACAGTGTACATCCCCCTCGGCTGATGCTGCTGCAGCCTGTGAGCTCCTCCATGGTGAAGTGTCCAAGCTACAAACATCTCACCCTCAGTCCCTGATCATCATCTCTGGGGACTTTAATCACACATCGCTCTCCTCCACTCTCCCTACCTTCAGCCAGTACGTGGACTGCACAACCAGAGACAATAAAACTTTGGACTTACTGTATGCAAACACTAAGGATGCATACTCCTCCTCCCCCCTCCCCCCGCTGGGCCGCTCTGATCACAACCTGGTGAGACTGCAGCCCATTTACATACCTATGGTGAAGAAACAACCCCCCACCATCAGGTATGTGAAAGAGTGGTCTGATGAGGCCACTGAGGCGCTGCAGGACTGCTTTGAGACCACAGACTGGGATGTTCTGTGCAGCCCACACGGTGAGGACATTGACGCCATGACAGACTGCATCACGGACTACATTAAATTCTGCACAGAGAACACTGTACCCACCAAGAAAGTACGGTGTTTCTCTAACAGCAAACCCTGGGTGACCCCTGAACTCAAAGCGCTGTTAAAGGAGAAGAGGGGGGTTTTTAGATCGGGGGACAAGGAGGAGCTGAGGAGGGTGCAGAAGGAGCTGAAGAAGAAAATCAGGGAAGGAAAGGCCGGCTACAGGACCAAGATGGAAAACCTCTTGCAACAGAACAGCGCAAGAGAGATCTGGAGAGGCCTGAAAAACATCTCAGGTCACAGCAGGGGCCATGGGCGGGGACCTGAGGCAGGAGATCAGGAGTGGGCCAACGAGCTGAATCTGTTTTTCAATAGATTTGACTCTGCTCCCACTCCTCCCCCCACTCTTCCTATGAACGACCCGTCTGCTCCTTCTTCACACCGTCTCAGCTCTCCACCTTCATCACCACCCCCACCCCTCACATCCATAACAGCAGACCAGGTGAGAAGTGAGCTGAGAAAGATCAAGGCAAGAAAGGCCACGGGTCCTGATGGCATCACCTCCAGACTCTTGAGGGACTGTGCAGACCAGCTCTGTCAGGTGCTACTGCACATCTTCAACCTGAGCCTGAGCCTGGAGAGGGTCCCAGTACTGTGGAAGACTTCCTGCGTGATCCCTGTCCCGAAGACAGCGCACCCCAGGGAGCCCACCCACTTCAGACCTGTGGCCCTCACTTCTCACCTGATGAAGACCCTGGAGAGGATCGTTCTGAGGAACCTCCGCCCCATGGTGAGCTCTCATCTGGATCCTCTGCAGTTCGCATATCAACAGAACATTGGGGTGGACGACGCCGTCATCTACCTCCTGCAGAGATCCCTGTCTCACCTGGAGAACACCGGCAGCACTGTGAGGGTCATGTTTTTTGACTTCTCCAGTGCTTTCAACACAATCCAGCCTTCACGGCTCAGGGGGAAGCTTGAAGTAGCAGGGGTTGACTGTCACCTGGCTGCATGGACTGTGGACTACCTCACCAACAGACCACAGTTTGTGAGGCTCCAGGACTGTGTATCTGACATGGTGGTCTGCAGCACGGGAGCACCGCAGGGGACAGTGCTCTCCCCCTTCCTCTTCACCCTGTACACCTCGGACTTTTCTTACAACTCTGGGAGCTGTCACCTCCAGAAGTTCTCCGGCGACCACGGCCATTGTTGGATCACGTGCTCGCAGAGGGGACGGGGAATACAGGACTGTCATCTCTGACTTTGTCGACTGGTGTGACAGAAATCACCTCCAGCTCAACACCAGTAAAACAAAGGAGATGGTTGTGGATTTCAGCAGGAGGAGGACACCCCACACTGCACCTGTGAACATCCAGGGTCTGGACATTGAGATGGTGGAGTCCTACAGATTCCTGGGTGTACACCTCAATAATAAACTGGACTGGTCTCACAACGGATGTCCTGTACAAGAAGGGCCAAAAGTCTCCATCTGCTGAGGAGACTGAGGTCCTTTGGAGTGTGCAGGACTCTGCTCAGGACCTTTTATGACTCTGTGGTGGCTTCTGCACTTTTCTATGCAGTGGTCTGCTGGGGAGCAGGGAGCACGGAGAGGGACAGGAAGAGACTGAACAGACT